>JAJOOR010003904.1:0-70251 GCA_036250505.1 Solanum acaule | reverse complement strand
GAAAAGAGAAATTTCCAGCCAGTGAAACCCGTGACAAAAGAGGAGATTGCTGCAATGAGAGCTCAATTTAAAGCAATTGATGCTCGGCCTGCAAAGAAAGTTGCAGAAGCCAAAGCTCGTAAGAAACGGGCCGCACATAGAAAGCTAGAGAAGTTTAGGAAGAAAGCTAACACAATATCAGACCAAACTGAAATCTCTGAAGGTTCAAAGAGAAAAATGATTGAACAGCTATACAGGAAGGCATCGTCAACAAAAAAACCAGAAAGGGAATATGTAGTGGCAAAGAAAGGAGTTCAAGTTAAGGTTGGCAAGGGAAAGGTCCTTGTTGATCCAAGAATGAAAAAAGATGCAAGAAAGCATGGAATGAAAAAGAAGAAGCAGCAGGACAAGGGGAAGAAGGGCAACCAAAAAGGAAAAGGCTCAGGAAAGGCTTCAGCAGCTGGCAACAAGGGAGGCCGGGGAAAATGAAATGAATTCTAGGATCTTTGAGGAGCTTAAGCTCATGATTTTGTTTACATTTTGAAATGAATTAATCCAAGATTTTGTGGTTTCTTATTGCTTTTTCTTGTAATATCGTTTTCTATTTATATATACGTTTTGATTGATAGGTACTTTATTGATTTCTTTTCTTTTTATTGTCCACCGTCTTCTCACCATGTTTGTGGTGATCTTTCAATATTTCTACATTTTGAGCTTGTAACCAAGGTATTTACTGGTCTTGATGATTAATGTGTGTGGCTAATACTTGAGCTAGAAGTGTGTTGAAAAATAAGTATATGGAAGCTGAAAAGCTTATAATTTGGATGAAATAAGAACATCTCTTTTCCATTTCATTTACCCATTTAATATTTTTGTTTCGTGTCTTGTTGGGAAGAACTTGATTTTGGTATACCACCTAAATAACTATAGCCAGGGAGTCAAATAGGTCGGGAAGAAAGAGTCTTGAGGTTGGGGGAAGAATGCAAGTCATCCATTTAGTATTTTTATCGTTTTAGATTTGCTATTTTATTTGATGGGATTGTTTTCGATTATATCTGGTTTAGTGAACATGTCAATTTCCAAGAGCTTGCCTTTTACAGTGTGCAAAAAGATTCTTGATAAATATATTTATTATCAAGGATTATTTATTGTTAAATTAAGGGAAAACAGTATAGCTTAATTGAGAAATGATCAAATGAGAAGACAAGTTTTGTTTATGAAATTGGTGAACACCACTCTCCATATTTTAGCTAAACTCTGTACCTATTTTTTCAACATAAGGTACTATTTTCAGTAAAAAACATATTTTATACATGTTAATTTGGTGCGTGGAATAAAAGTGGTGCATTGCACATCCATTTTCAATTAATGTTACCAAATGTTTACCTTGTACTATAATTGAAATTATATTATCATTATTTCTCATGAGAAATTTAACAGAAAACTACTTTAGTTCACAACTAAAAGCACACAACTAAAAGCACACAACTAGCAAAGAGTAAATAATAAAGGAAAGGCAACTATGACATCTCATATGATGCATGTTTTTTTATTAGTGGTGCCGATGCTAATTTTTTTTTTTTAATTTCTAGATTATTTATACTTATTTTTTTTTGGCATCTATAGAGCACTTGGTAATTTTTATCTCAATGTTGACATGAAAAAGATAGTGAACACGCTCTTTCATGTTTCATGTGAAGTATTTTTCAAAGTCACGCATTTCTAATATATAAAAGACTCTATAGCAGACTGCTCTTCATCGTCATGTGTGCTTCTCCTAGGGTTTTGAATCTTTAGCTGTAGAGTTATTGTTAGGTGTAATTTTGTCTAAGTTTTGTAATTTCAAGAATCAGCTCAATTAACAGAACGATTGAATCTTTAGGTGTTGTTTAAGTGTAAACTGTAATGTTTGCTAAGTTTTGAGTTGGCTAAGGTCAAGAATCAGTTTAATTAACAAAAAGATTGAATCTTTAACTATAATTTGGTTGAACAGTGTAATGTTTGTCATTTTAGTGTCAGGATGGAGACTCAGAACAATGATATAACTATTTAAATTCAAAGTTAGCCTTACCTACCATTTCTTAGGCTCATATATTAAACTTAACCTTTCTTGCACTCCCTAGCATTTGCAGAGGAAACAACAACAACATTAACATTGTCAGTGTAATTTCATAAGTAGAGTTCGAAAATGATAGTGTGTACATAAATCTTATCCATATCCTAAGAAATAGGGAAATTATTTCTTACAGACACTCGACACAAAACAGTTCGGAAAGCATGACAAATGATAAGAAAAATATCTCGAACAATGGGTTGAGCTTATATATGCTCCCCTCAGCTTTGTAATTATATTCTCATTAAAAGATATAGATATTATCTTTCATTGCATAACCTAATTAACAATTACAATATGAATGGTAATTCTAAAAATTGTCACGAAAATTTCAAGCAAACTAACAATTGAAGCAAAAAGTTCAGTGCATGTGTATAATCAATTTAAGGTCAACACAAAATCTTTTCTATGATTTCCTTTTGATAAGGTCATAACTATGCACCCACAATATTTCTAAACCTAGAAGAAACGCCAGTTCCATCAATACCATAGAAAGAAAATCAGAAATTACTACTCTCTATGTCCCTAATTACTTTTGCACTTTTGTTTTTTTAGCTGTCCCTAATTACTTGTCCAATTTGACAAATCAAGAATGAACAATTTTTTTTTACCTATTATGCCCTCAATTAGTTACTTTGAAAAAGATATAACTTTTTGAAAATCTTAAGTTTTTAATTCATCCACTTCATCATTAATAGGGGTAAAATGATAAACTTAATATGCCAATCATTGTTTTCTTAATAGGTGTGTCAATTCAAAAATGGTCAAGTAGTTAGGAACAGAGGGAGTACTAATGAAATCCGCAAGTGAATCAATATCGAACCGAGAGGAAAAAAGAGAACTCACAAAGTATAGATCAGATAGGTCCATTGAAATAGAAAGCTCGAACGAAATCTTCAATAAATTTGCCCAAAAAGAGTGACGAAAAAGAGCAAATCCCAAGTTGGTAGAAGAAGATCAGAAGACATCGTTGTGTTCTTCAAGGCTGTGAGACCCTCCAAATTCAGATGAGGTCCACAGCCTTGAAGACACACAATTATGACCTCATGTGAAGAATAAGAAGCTAGGGATCATTTAGGGGGTATCAATTATATTCACCATTCATGTGGGTATCCACCCATGGAATCCATTCCTCCATGGGGTCCCCAAGGTTTTCAATTTCTCAATTGATAAAAAAATTAGGGTTCTTCTTAGTTCTATGTGTTTCATTCAATTATGATTTTTATTATTGATTAAGTCTTCTAATGCATAATTTAATGTTAATACATGAAATTTAGTTGAAACTATGTGGACCTGATAACGCTCAAATCACCATCAAAAACCAATTGAAAGAGTGAGTGATCGTAGTCAGTGAAAAATCCAACAAAGAGTCGGGGTCGAATCCCACATGGAATGGTATATCGTGGAGAATTCCTTATTATGAAATTTGGACTTTAAATTAGCTCATTTGTAATAGTTAGAACAAATGGATGGATGGTACCACCAACTTAATATAAAGATTTGTTTATCGATTATCACAATTAAACTAAAATATCGAAGAAATCAAAAGTTAACAAGCAATATAGGGGTTCGGGTATTAGAAATCGATGTCACATAGGGGTGATTGTGTTGCTCTAGAGTGATGAACATTTATGAATAAGCTAAGTCATCTTCATTGACGATAATTATCTTTTGATCTCAAAGCATCTATGCATAGAATCTTCTTTCGGCCTCATCTAAATGCCAATCCTAAACAACCCTATACCTTACTCTATTCTCTCTTTCAAGAATAGGGCAAATAGATCTGACCCATAACCATTCTTTCAAGCAACCATATACATCAATCCTAAATTGCTAATATTTAACTAATCACCCTCTCCAATCAATCTCTTTCGAGCATCAACCAGAGATCGAAAGTAGGAATTAAGTTTGCAACCTTAACTCTTGAGTTAACCCCATGGTAATTAGACCAAATTCATTCATGAACAATAGCAAAACATAGCATAGCACAATACCCACTACATTAAATAAACACCCAACCCCATTTGAGCACCCTTAGATCCGGGGTTTCACCCACCCATCACAAAAAGTAAACAAATTATACCTTCCATGAAAGTAGCCATGGGTAACATGAAATCAAGCAATTTAGAGTAAACCCACATTGGATTCAATCTTCAATTTATCAAATTCAGAGTCCAAATTGTAAAACCGCAAAAGCTAGAAAAGTGTTCTTTAAAGGTAAAGTGTTCTTTAACTCTCTAAAACTACTCTCTAAAAGAAAACTCTATTGTGAACCCTCTTCCAAAAAATCTCTCATTAAAATGATATCCTTTGGGCTATTTATGTTTTCTTAAAATTTGGCCCAAAATTCCACTTAGTGACTAACTCAGCGACATTATCGGACTCGCCAAACTTGATCGGCAAATCGCCCTTCTTTCCTCAGCTCACCTTGTGATGCTCTAAGCTTCAAGTGTTTGAACCTCTAAGCTTCTAAGCTCACCGAACATGCCTGAAAAAACACTAAACCTGAAAGATAATTTAGCAAGCCCTATGGAGTCTGCTTAGTGCATTTCAGCGAATTACCCTTTGGAGTTCAGATCGCTGATCTTGACAGCGCACTTTTCCATCTTTTAAAGCTCGAAAGACAGATAAAAATTAGTCCGCATAATGCCTTCGGCGGATTTATGTTTGGGTTTTACATCGCCTATGCTTCCCTTTGCAATCTTCCAATCTCTTCTCAACCTCCACTCATAATGCACGTTATCTCAAAGAAGTAAAAACAAAAATAAAGTATTGGGTTGCCTCCTAAGAAGCGCTTTATTTAATGTCATGGCACGACATATTGCTCAAACTCAACAATCATTTTTTGTGGTTCGGGATTGTCATTAGGCAAAGTTCCCTTCTGCCTTGGATTTAGATGAGTGGCAATTTGACCCAGTTAGGTCTCTAACTGCTTGATAGCAACCGAGTGTGAAGTCACCATCTAGGATAAAGTTGAGAAGTCATTTTTCAAATTCTTCACACCTTGTTGTATATCTTTACAAGCATGCCTTCCGTCTGATTCCTTCCGAACCACCTGGTTCTTTTGGGCGAGGAAGATCATGGAGAGGCACATACCTATCTTTGTCCTTCTCCTTGTCTCTCAAATTTCCACCTCACTAGTCTTTCCAACCACTATATCTATCCTTGTTCCAACCTTGTCGTTGATAATTTTTGTGAAAACCCCCCACTTGATTTCCCAAGTATTGAACTTCCTCATTGTATAATGCCTCAAATTTGGCATTAACTGGGCACTACCCACTGTTGGTTCCAACCACATTTACCGAGGTTCCACCTCTCATGACATGTTTAGACAACAAATAGATTTGGGTCATCATTTTGGCCATGTTTAGATCCCTTTCATGGTCCTTCTCGACTTTTTCTTGGCTCAAACCCACTTGTAGAAGAGGTACTTGGTCTTCTCTAGTGTGCCATGCTCGGTTGACCTTAGTTATATAATCTAGCAACAAAGAAGATACCTCATTCGGTTGTATTATTAATCCACCAGGGACTAATGGTCAGCATACCTTTATTGACTAAATCAAGGCTACAATAAAAGTATTGTAGCAACAAACTATCCAGAACGCCATGCGTTGGACATTGCAAAAGTAACTTTTTGAACCTCAGCCATGTCTCATGTAAGGGCTCACCACCATTACGCTTGAAATTTTGGATTTGGATGTGAAGTTTAACCATCTTTAAGGGTGGAAATAATCTTTCAAAGAATGCCTCAATTAGCTTATCCCATGAAGTAATAGAATCATTTGGCAACTCCGCCAACAATCTTGTAGCCTCTCTTGTTATAGAGAACGGGAATGGCCTCAACCTTACAGATTCTTGGGAGATATTAATGAACACAAAGGGTCCACATACCTCCTTGAAATTCCTAAGGTTCTCATGGGGATCCTCATGATCTAGACCTCCAAGGATACCTTTCATTTGGAGCAATTGTATCATAGTTCCGGTGATGTGAAACACCGTCCTCTCGGTTGTAGGAGGTATCCGGATTGCTTCCCTGGTTTGCATGACATTAATGGGCTTGTCATTTAAATCACCCATGTTGTCATTTTGAGCATAGTGATTATCATTTTCACTCCCATGGTCACTTATTTTTTCAACTTGCAAATAAGTCAAAACAACACCAAACAACAAATCTACTATAAGTAAACCAAATTAAAATCTAATTTCTCAATTAGAATTCTCAACCACCACTCCCAAACAACAACACCATTATTGATAACACTCAAATCACCCTCCAAAACCAATTAAAAGAGTGAGTGATTATAGTTAGTAAAAATTTCAATGAAGAGTTGCGGTCAAATCTCATGGGGAATGGTATATCACAGAAAATTCCTTGTCAAGAAATTTGGACTTTAGATTTGCTCATTTGTAATAGTTAGAGCAATTGGGCGGATGGTACTACCAACTTAATATAAATCTTTGTTTATCGATTATCGTAATCAAACCAAAATATCAAAGAAATCAAAAGTTAACAAGCACCTAGGGGTGCGGGGATTGAAAATCGATCTGACATAGGGGTGATTGTGCTACTTTATAGTGATGAACATTCATGAGTAGGCTAAGTCATTTTCATTGATTCTAATTATCTTTTGATCTCAAAGCATCTATGCAACGAATCTCCTTTTGGTCTCATCTAAATGCCATTACTCTGTTCTCTCTTTCAAGAATAGGAAAAATAGATCCAACCGATTACCTCTCTTTCAAGCAAGTCATAGACATCAAACCTAAATTGCTAGTATTAAACTAATCACCCACTCCAATCAATCTTTTTCGAGCATCAACCGGAGATCAAAAGTAGGAATTAAGTTTGCAACCTTGACCCTTGAGTTAACCCAATGGTAATTAGACAAAATTCATTCATGAATAGCAATATAACAAAGCATAGCACAATACCCACTACATTAAATCAACATCCAACCCCATTTGAGCATCCCTAGATCTTGGGGTTTTAGCCACCCAACACAAAAAATAATGAAATTATACTTTCCATGAAAGCAACCATGGGTAACATGAATCAAGCAATTAAGAGTAAACCTACTTTGGATTCAATCTTAAATTTATCAAATTCAAATTCCAAATTGTAAAACCCCAAAATCTAGAAAAGTGTTCTTTAAAGGTAAAATGTTCTTTAACTCTCTTAAACTATTTTCTTAAAGAAAACTCTATTCTGAACTCTCTTTAAAATGACATCTTTTGGGCTATTTATATTTTCCAAAACTTGGTTCAAAATTCTGCTTAGTGACTGACTCCATGACATTAGTCAGACTCACCCAACCTTCTTGGAGAATCACCCTTCTTTTCTCAACTCGCGTTGTGATGCTCTAGGCTTCAAGTGTTTGAACTTCAGTTGGTAAACTCGATCGAGTCATCCCTCAACACTCGGCGAATCTCCAAGTACCACCTTGTTCGCCTTTGAAGCATTGCATCTTTGCTTTGCTCACTGTTACGTTGGGCGATGTTCATCTGGTTCGCTGTTCTCGTTTGGTGCATCACCATCTTTAATGGAGTCTAATGACATTCTTTGATAGGCTTCAATGCTTTACATTGTCAACTTGTGCGAGGTTGTGCTCAATTGGCGATCCACCCATCATGTTAGGCGATCAACAATACTTATTTTACACTTATTTTTGTATCTTTTTCCATTCTTTCAAACATCAGTGCTTGCCTTATTCAATTACCTTCATAACTGCAAATCATCAATATTATGTTAGAAAAGGACAACGTTAGGCATTAAAGACACTAATTATTGAGTTAAACTGACCTTAAATGAGTGCAAATCTACCACTCATCAGTATTCCTGATTTTCAACCTATGAATTTTGAATCTATGAATTTTGAAAAATTATGCATGTATTATGAAAATGATGTTTATTATGATAGGGTGATTTTAGATGAAAGTATCAATGTTGTTGTGAAAGGTTTACTCACATATGAATATGATCATGATTGTAAAATATATTTCTCACATATGGATTCAATTTGGTGAAAGGTTTTCTAACCTATGTTTGAATGGTAATTTGAGGAGTTATTCTATGTTTTGATCTCTAATATGCGTATTGGTGTTGATCATAACCTTTCCTATGTAATGTTGATATTGACTTTTATCTATTTCGTTGGGATTTAGACTAACACCGAGAGGGCTTGAGGTGGAAGCTCAATAGGGTAATATCTAGTAGCAACCTCTAGTCCCTAACTACATGCCCTTATAGGATTGTCTAAAATGACCTAGCTAGTGGATCCTCTTTAGCAAAATATGATGTGTACGAACTCTTCCTTGGCAAGTAAAATCCCTTTCTTTCGGTACGAGGGATATACCGAATTCCATGATAAAGCTCTCATGGTCTTATTTTCGGTTAAAGCTAATATCCCACAAAATGAATATGTTTCTTCAAATCTTTCTTATGTCTCTCATTGAAAATATATCCACCATATCTTATGATTCATATGATGTTATTTCTTTAGGCTTTGAAATGTTCAAATATTGGTCATGCATTACATTTTTAAGCTATTCATTCTACCATGTATATTTTATGTATATTGGCCCATACTTAGTAATTCCATGTAGTAATGCATACTTGTGCCTACATTGTTTCACAAATGTAGGATCCAACACCCCTCATGTTCTGAGGACCGAGACACTTTTTAATTTCTTTGTGTCTTTCTAGTTTTCAGATGATGTATGTGGTGTATGGGTTACGTTGAAACCACTTCTTTGATATTTAGATGGCTTGTTGTGACTTATGTTAGACTTCTACTTTGTTAAACTCTTTTGGAATATGAATGTTACTTTTGAAATCTTTATTTCTTTTACCTTGCTAAGTGGATTGTATAGGGCCTTCCGGGGTTCTATACATCATGTTACACCTAGGGTATACTTTGGGTCGTGAAAAACTTAGTATTAAAAGAAAAAGGCTTAGAAAGGTCCTAGAATGTCTCAAACGCCACGTCGAATAGAGTCTTGTTCATTAATGTGAAGTGCGCTATATTTATTAGTAGGAGGCTATAAGATGTATAGGAAATTTCACTTCTTTCATCACTCTAAATTCATGCGATAGAGTTTAACTCTCTATATATATGTCTCCTAATCCCTATCTCATGCTTTTCAAGATATGGCCCCTCGAAGAACATATGTAAGAAGGAATGTGAATGAAAATATGGAACAAGAAGCTCCTCAAGTTTAGACCGATTCTTTGGCCGAACGAGTGACTAATGCTGAGTTTCGAGCCACTTTTTAATTATTGTCTCAAGCCATGATGACTCAAGACAATAGGGATGTTGTGTTAACCGTGAACCCAAATGTAGGTACGACGACAACTAGAGTGAGGGATTCACTAGAATAATCCCCCATAGTTTGATGGTTCCAAGGTTAAGGTAGATCTTCAAGAGTTTATTGATGAGGTTTACAAGGTGTGATGATCATGGGAGGGACGCTGGTGTAAAAGGTGGAATTGGTTGCTTATCAACTTAAGGGTGTTTCTCAAGTTTGGTTCAATTAATGGAAGGAAGAAAGGGCGATTGATGCGGGTCCTCTTGATTGGGATAAGTTTAAAGTCACTTTTCTTGATAGGTTCTTTTACCTTGAGACGAGGGAGGCAAATATGCTTGAGTTCATTAACCTTCATCAAGGAAATATGAGTATGAAATATTATGCTTT
Organism: Solanum acaule; assembly: GCA_036250505.1. NCBI lineage: Eukaryota > Viridiplantae > Streptophyta > Magnoliopsida > Solanales > Solanaceae > Solanum > Solanum acaule. The sequence continues at coordinate 60,467 of JAJOOR010003904.1, read as the reverse complement.
GAAATTCACAATTGTCCAAATATGATATTTCTGTGGTTGCTGATTCTAGGGCAAAGATAAGTAAGTTTGTTTTGGATGTGTCCGAAATGGTTGTTAAAGAATTTCATACCGCCATTCTCATTAAGGAAATGGGTATTTCTCGTTTAATGATTCATTCTCAACAAATTGAAGAGGATAATATTAAGGAAAGTTCTAGGGAGGCAAAAAGGGAAAAGACTGGTGATGTTGACTTCTCACATTCAAGGTTCGATGGATATGGTCGTTCTAGGTTCCGACAAAGGTTTTTTGGTCAAGGTTCCTCCAATGCTCAGGCTCCTACTTTAAACAAAGATATGGTGTCTAACCCTAAGCCTCAAGAAGGAAATGGTGGTGGAAATGGATCTTCGGTTCCCGCATGCCAAAAGTGTGGCAAGAGTCACTCGAGGAAATGCTTGATAGGTACGGATAATTGTTTTGGTTGTGGTAAAAGTGGTCATCACTTGAGAGATTTTCCATCTAGAGTCGACAAGGGAAAATGGTAAGCAAGCTCCACCCAGTGGTTTGGGTTCAAGTGCTCCGAAGCAAAATCGATTCTATGCACTTCAAACTCGACATGATCAAGAGGGTTCTTCAGATAGAGTTATTGGTATGTTGAAAGTCTTTCATCTTAATGTTTATGCTTTGCTTGATCCTGGAGCTACTTTGACTTTTGAGATGCCATATGTAGTTATGAGATTTGATGTTTCTCCGGATGTGTTGTTAGGTCCTATTTACTCTCTACTCCTATTGGTGAATCTATTGTGGCTGAGAGTCTATATAAATTGGCCCATCACCTTATCCTATAGAGTCGCTTTTGTTGATCTTGTAGAGCTTGGTATGTTGGATTTAAATGTTATTCTTGGTATGGATTGGGTCCATTCTTGTTATACTTCTGTTGATTGTAGAACCCAAGTGGTTAAGTTTCAATTTCCTAATGAGCCCGTCCAAGAGTGGAAATGGGGTAATTTTATGCCTAAGGGTCAGTTTGTTTCTTGTCTTAAAGCTATAAAAATGATTTCTAAGGGTTGCATATATCATCTTGTTCGGGTTAGGGATACAGATTTCAAAACCCCTACTCTTGAGTCGGTCCCCATTGTAAATGAGTTTTCGGAAGTGTTTATAAATGATATACCTGGTGTTCCTCCCAAAAGGGAAATAGACTTTGGTATAGACATTCTCCCAGATATGCAACCTATATCTATTCCTCCTTACTGTATGGCTCCAACAGAACTTAAAGAATTAAATGAGAAATTGAAAGATTTGTTGGATAAGGGTTTCATCCGACTGAGTATCTCTTCATGGGGTACTCGCGTTTTCTTTGTTCGTAAGAAGAATGGTTCACTTTGTATGTGTATTGATCACCAACAATTTAACAAGGTTACCATTAAGAATAACTATCCTCTTCCGAGGATCGATGACTTGTTTGATTAACGCCAAGGTGCACGTTACTTCTCTATGATTGACCTCTGGCCGGGATTTCACCAACTGAGGGTAAAAGAGAGTGACATTTCAAACTCAGTATGATCATTATGAATTATTAGTAATATCATTTGGTTTGGTTAATCCTTCGGCCAAATTCATGGACTTGATGAATAAAGGTTTTAGACAAAATCTTGATACGTTCATGATTGTGTTTATCAATGATATCTTGATTTTCTCACGTAAGGATGAGCATGCCAATCATTTGAGGATTGTGTTGCAAGTCTTTAAGGACCAACAACTATTTGAAAATTTTAGTAAGTGTGAGTTTTGGTTGAGATATGTGGCTTTTCTTGTTCACATTATTTTCGGTAAGGGTATTGAGGTAGATCCTAAGAAAACAGAAGTGATTAAGAATTGGCCTAGACCCCTATCCCCTTTAGATATTTGAAGTTTTTTGGGCTTGATCGGTTATTATAGAAGGTTTGTGGAAGAGTTTTCTTCGATTGCCTTTCCATTGACTACATTAACCCAAAAATAGGTTAAGTTCTTAGGTCGGAAGCGTGTGAGAAGAGTTTTCAAGAGTTGAAAGATAGACTTACTTCGACTCCTATTTTTACTTTACTGGAAGGATCCAATGGATTTGTTGTTTATTGTGATGCTTCAAGGATTGGATTAGGGTGTGTTCTTATGCAAAATGGAAAAGTTGTTTCTTATGATTCAAGGAAACTCAATATTCATGAAAAGAACTATCCTACCCAAGATTTGGAATTAGTGCCGGTTCTTTTTGCCTTAAAGATTTGGAGGCGTTATATGAATATTGAAGATACAATCATTTTTGAGCCATTATTCAAAATTTTAGGCTTTGAAAAACATAAAAAATTATTTTTGACGATCCTACTCAACCACATACACAATCAATTTAAGTCAAATGGACATGCAATAAAAAGTACAAATTAATAGGAGAAGCAGATGATTTCAAAGCAAGAATAGTTATATAAGAATACAAGAAAAGAAAAAACACAATGATATTTTAAAAATGTTTAATATGAAAGTGAAATTGACTTTGTATTCTATTAAAGAGAAATTGAAGTTGACTAAAGATGGCACACACAATTTTATTGATCCTACATATGTATTTTAAAAAATTGGTAGGTAGTCTAAGATAGTTGACTTCTACAAGACCTAATATGACTTATGTAGTTAGATTATCTAGCAGATTTATGGAGTTTCCATGTCAATCTGATTTCACATATCAGGACACTAGTTCCAGTTCAAGTGCCAACGATTGTGAGTAGTAATATAACCCAACTAGTGAATTGGGGTTGAGTCCCAAGGGAATGGTTCGTAATTGAGAATCAATAGAAAAGCAAAAAAGTGTTCAAATCAATCATAGCTATAAACATTTACGAAAAGAAACATGATAAATTAAAGGTTGACACAAGTGTCAATTATCAAAGGGGAGTTTGTAGTCAACTAGTAACTAAAAACAACAATTAACACGAAAATACGAATATGGAGACGAGATTCTTGGGATGTGATAGGATTATGGGCTAAGGTAGACAACCGGGTAATTGCAATTTATAGTAAACCGCTGTAATCAGTGAATACGCTAGACTTTAGTGGGGGTAAACTTTCTCTCGAACAATTTACCCCGAATCAAATTGGTTTCTCTCGAACACCAATACGCCACAATGAAGCACAACCTTCGCTTTAGTCCATTCACTCTCTCGAGCTGAGTGTGTGGGAAAGGGTTTAGGGTTCACTCTCTCGAGCTGAACCCATGTCAACCCAATACCCACAGACCATCGATTCAATAATTTTGGTTTTATAACCTCTCTCTCGAGCAAGCCTAAAACACGAAGCTAAGATTGTATTTACAACTACAACCCATTAAATTCAACCATAATTACTGAACGAAATCACTTTTAAACAACGAATAAACTATTAATTAGCAATACCCAACAGTTAATTCAACCCATAATCACATAGTCACACCCCAAGAATTGGGGTTTTAGCTAGACATAGTAAAAAGATAGAAATCAATACCGAAATGTGTTTCCATCAATTGGGTACGATTGATATGGTCTTTACGTTCTAAATGGAGAATTTTCAATAACCACTTCTAATTTCTTCAAAATGGGAATCTTCAAAATCTCCAAAGCTAAAGAAAATTGTCTCCAAAAACCAAGTTCTAAAACTGAATAACTAAAAATATTTTCTGAATGCATAAACTGATACTAACTTAAAAATTCAAACAAGTATCTATAGTTGTCAAAAAGTGTGTTGCGAAGGATCACTCGGCGCAGTAAGTCGGGATCGCCGATCCACTCGACGATTCCTCCTTTGGTCTTTTGTATCGCAATTCTGCTTTTGCCTTCAGCATCCTTGAGGTCTTGTACCTTTGGGCAATAAAACACTGCATTGCGGAACTGTTCGGCGACACGCTGACTAGATATTTTCCTTCAGGGCTTGGCACACTGGAAAATTAGGCGAGACCAAGGCCATTCGGCGACTCGCCTAGTGGGTTAGGTGATCCTCATGCCTTCATTTCTTCGTTCTTTTAGCCGCCTTGTTCCTTCTTGCTTAATAGTGTCCATGCTTTGTCCCGAAGTCTAAATACTTGAAATTCAAGGATTTACATCAGTTATTGAGACAAAATATGCATTTGAGGATACTTAATCTATTAAAATAGAGCCCTAAATGAGTCCAAATCGTGGACTCATCACAATCTCACTCGCAAGCATCCAAGAGAATTTTGAGATATATTCAAAGTAGAAACTCTGATGACATATTTTATTCAAAGACTAATGATAGTAGTCTTGTTGTATTTATTGATAGTGATTGGGTTGGTGATATGATGCAAAGAAAAAAAAACTTCTGACTATACATTTTATTTGGGATATGGTGTGTTTTCTTGGTCTTCAAAAACGCAACAAGTTGTTGCTTTGTCAACTACTAAAGCAGAGTACATGACTGCAACAAGTAGTGCTCTACATAAGCAGTATGGTTGAGAATGATGCTTGGACTTCTTCAACACAAGGAAGATAATACTACAAAAATATTTTGTGATAGTGATTCTGCAATTTCATTAACAAAGAATCCAGTTTTTCATGGTCATAGCAGACACATTGTGTCATGACCTGGATCTACACCCCAATCGAGACATGATACTTAGAACCACGAATGACCCCAAGATAACTATTGACATAACATATCAAATCATATCATAAGATACTAATGTGGAAGCTAAAACATATACTTAATAAGTCATAATAAGGAAATCAACAAATCCCTAATGACTGAACAACTAATGTCTGAAATAAGCCTCTAACATTTAGCCGAAGGGAATAACTCTACCGGGACATAGCCCCCATTTAACTCAAACCAAATAACAAAGAAAGTTGTAAACTTTGACTAACAACTAATTAGGAAGTCTCCGAATGAGAAGGACTCACTAACTGTTGCTGGAACTGCTGCAACCTCACTAGCCACAAGTCTGAGTAAGGGCACCAGAATCTACATAATCAAAGGAAGAAACTTAGAGAAAAGTATGTGTCAATAGGTGGAATGTACCGAGTGAGTAAAGGGACACTAGCATAATCATAAAATTTCATAACAAGGATAGTAAAATAAGGTTCCTAAAAGCATATATATAGCGAAAGAACTAAAGAGAAAATAGTTGGAGTTTATGTCTAAAAACCATTTACAATCTTCCTTCAGAAGCAAATATAGAAATGAGTCTATTTTAATAGTCTTGAATAATCATAGTTGTAAATAGCATACATAAAGGGAATCAAATAGAGTTAAGAGCATATAGTAAGAAAAATGCATAAACTAGGGAGTTTCTTATAACCGACATACACCATGTGAGCTCATGATATCCAACAACTAACCTAGTTGGCAAGGCTGTCCTATACCTTTCCAGAGTATAGGACCATATCATATCTATGTGGATCCACTAGTCTGAGCCTCTCAAGGATAAAAGGTCAACCGATAAGGCAGTAAAACATAATCCTACAGTAGCACAAAGTTATGGAACTTGGGTTATGTAAAACCCTTGTCCTCTCAGTACTATATAATCCTCCCAAAACAACATATATTCATAAAATTCTCATAGGTATGAAAACAATTTATCAGTTTGAATCATATATTAGACTAAGATCAAAAGTCATATCAAAAGTAACCTAAATTTAAGTTGAAATTCATATCATACTAGTATTCATGCTTAAAAGTCCTAAATGTTTCAAGGAACTGTGGAAATCCTGCTAAATCAGTACAATAAAGTTTTTAAAATCAAAGTGAAACGATGAAAACATGAATTACTGAAGAATATCATAAGTTCATAAAAATCCCTAGCTTTGCTTCTAACAAACTTGAAGAATTCTTGAAAATAAAAGTACTTTAGGCGTGAGAGTGAAGGGATACTCTCATTGACACCTTACAAACCCGAGAGATTGATATTTGAGAAAAAAAACTTGCTTGAAAGACTTGAAACCCTAAATTTTGTCTTGCTTATGACAATTTTTGAGTTTGAAGGATTTAAGAGTGTAGCAACTGAGTCTTAAGTTTGAAAAACCTTTTTAATAAGCATAATTACATGGCTTAGACTTAGAAAAAAATAGGAAAAGGAAAAAGAAACCTCAATGAAAAACCTCCCAAAACATTTCCATAGGGATATCTACGGTCTGTGGTTTAATCTACGAACTGTAGATCCCATCCGTGTAAGTTAGACCCAAAAACAAGATCCAAAACTTTATTCTACCTGCCCTAAATACGACCCATAGATGTTTTTACGGCCTGTAGATGGGTTCGTAGGAATTAGACTAAAAAATGACTTGCAAGACTTTTTTCCACAAATGAACAGTACATACCGTGCTTCGACCTACGACCTGTAGATTATATCCATAGAAACTGATTTTGAAAACTCTGTTATGATAGTCTCTGGTAAAAGAATCATAAGCGTTTACACTCTAAATGAGGCAAACTTGGTGGTGTTGAAAAGAAGACTTATAGACCTTTAATTTGATAGGTCATGGGCCACATAATTCGTTATATTCTGAGAGATATGATTGATAGAAGTTGACCCTTACATGAAGTTATGCAAAAACTTTAGTCGATAGGAAGGTTTTGAACTAGACTAAGTGTTGAAGGTCTTTTCTGACCCTAAATCACTTCCAATACACTTCTCACACATTAGAAATGAACCTTAACACATACCCATAAGTAAGACATCAACCAGTTCAAGTTTATATACTTACCACGGGAGATTCAAATTCGAAGTATAGAGTTGCGAGGTTTTACACATAGACATCAAATGGCACTTCTCTCGTGTTTTGGTTCAAAATAAAGAGATAGTGGTTGAATATTGCAAGAGTGAAGAATAAGTTGCTGACATTTTCACAAAGTCAATAAAATTGGAGCTTTTCATAAAGTAGAAGAAGATGCTAGGCATGGTCACATCTGAAGATCTTTGTTTCAGGAAGGTTATGTAGGGAATAAACCAAGAGTAGGAATCCTATATAGGAATATGATTTCTAGTCCTAGTAAAATTTTTTTGTTAGTATTATAAATAGGGGTGCCTTATTACATATTTTCATGTTGTAAGATACAAGAGTTTTTTGAGTTGAAAAAGCTTCCTACCTCTTATTTCTAGCATAATAAAGTTCTTCTATATAACCATTGTTGAGTCTTTCACTTGTGCATATATTATTTCTTAGGGTAATTTTACTTTCCTTCAGTCATACATGCAAGTGCAATGTATCTAAAACTTTTTAATTTTGGAAGTAACGGAATGAGAAAATACATAGTTAATAGATGATCGAAACCCTTTGTCCCCCAAAAGAGAATCTAGGAGAGAAAATGAATCTATCAATTGAAGTTCAGACATGTTGCCACCTTTTTTAGAGAATACATGTTGTGAATGCTTCCTCTGACGACAAGAGAGAGGTAATTTGTCTGTAGACTGAGTCCAAAAAATGACTAATTCTTTCATCGAGGGATTTTCAGTTATGGTCGCTATTACCTTTTTCTTCTTCAAATTACTTATATAGTCGTCATCTGAGGAGTGGTTGTCTAGGGTTTCTTCAGTCATGATTTTGGAATCAAACGTCTCTAGATAAGGAATGAGATTCAATATCTACACATGCACGTGCATGACTTGACGTCTCTATTGATGCAAATTGCAGTTGCGATTCCTATTTGTTGTTTACTAGATACTAACAATGTTGTGTGTTTTGCTCATTGTATCTGTTGTATTTTGTATCAGAATGATATTAAACTTGACCAACGAATTTTCTTATGCAACAAAAATTGAATTCTCTTTTTTTTTTATTGTTAAACTACATCTCGCTACCCTGATCCCTCTCTTTGAGAATCAAAATGCGCCTCCACACTTTGCTCTTTTGGTGGCTTTGAACTCCGTATAAATTATATGCACTAACAATGTATATATTGTTTAGATTAATAGTCTAGTATAATCCGTGATGACATTTTAGTTAACATTTGTACTGGATTACTAATTAATGCTTACCATAATGACCTACAAGTGACCTACTTATGTAATTTTCTAAAAGTCTTTTTTTATTTATATTTTTAGTATGTGAAAACTTGAACTCTTTTAGATATGCAGCATATAAGGTTTTGGTGTTCGAGTTAGCACCCCTCATCACCTCTGTACTCTAAAAACTTCAATCATGTGAAGAGATTCATTAATTTATTATACAAAAAAATTATTCTCATCTTATTTGTATACCATGATTTTTCATGAAAGAAATTCAATAGAAACTCCATTAACAAATTCAAACAATCGACAACGTTAAATCCATAAATAAGTCCAATAACACCATATCTGTAAATAACCTAAGAAAAAATAACTCATAATTGAATAAAAAAGCATGTCAAGAAAATTAAAAACTAGAAATCATTGCAATCAACCATTGATACAAACTCACATACTGAATCGATTCTTAATGATGGAAAGTAATAAATCTTTAGTGTCCTCATCTCTTAGCCTCTCTCTCAATTTATAAGCATCCAAAGTCCCCTTAAATCATTTTTTTATGTATTGTATTGTTTAGAGTAACTTCAGATCAAACTACTCTGAATAAGGTAAAATAGGAATACTGCTATCTCATGTTTTCTTGCTGCTATGGGCTCCACATTATTTTTTTCTACTTCAATTTTTTTCTTTTATTTTCAATACATATTTTTTCCTCAACTTTTGAATCAATAGCAGTTAAATTTCTTAGAGTTCTACTCAGAACTAAAGCTTCAACTATTCATTTTAATAATTTCCTATATCAGGATGTGTGATTTCTCTACTTGTACAATAATTTACCTTAGGCTTAATACATAAATGTGCCCGTTAACTTAACTTTAGCAGGCAGTTGTTCCCTCAAACTTTTGATGTGCACAAGTATACACTTAAACTATCCAAAAGTTTACCTAGTAGAGACACACGTACACGTCCTATGTGGCAAAATACATGTAGGATGCCATGTAGGACTCAAATTTTTAAGTAGGATGCCTCATAGGACGCGTATGTCTACTTGTTCAACTTTTGGATAGTTTAAGTGGTTACTTATGCGCACTCAAAGTTATGCGAGTTAAGGCCAAGTTAAAAGACACATTTATGTGTTATGCCTTTACCTGATTAGGTTGAAGTTTAAATGAGATGTAAACTTTTGTATAACAAAATCTCAATGCCATCAATATTACTTCTAAATTTACATTAATAATTGGATATTTTTTAATTATACATTTTTCGGTGAGTAAACTTTTATTGCTAGCTCAAAAAGTAGAGTTTTTGTCAGCTAAAATTGTCCCAAATATCTACTTAACCTTCAAATATAATCCTACCCATCTTTAGTTCCTAATTTTAAATCAAACCGATTGAGTTATTTGGTTTTGTCGTGGTTTTGTAGTCACTATTGATTATAGGTCCATTCTATTAGTTTGATAAAAAGGTTCTCCACTACTAGGGACTAAAAATGCTTAGAATTATATTTAAAATATAAAAACAAACCTACTCATATAAATAAGGGACTATTTTGGCTAAAAACTTTCAAAAAGTGACCATCCATGCAATCATTTCAAATATAAAACCCTAAATGAACCTAATAGCCACAATCATTTGGTTTGTGCCTTCTACACAACTACCATGGAAAAAAATGAAAATCCCTTCCTTTCCCCATGAAATCATCACAGAGATATCTCAAAGTTGCCTTGTCAATTCACTATTCCAATTCACGTCTGTTTCAAAAGCCATTGTAGATACTTGGATTTCCATGTATGAGAAACGGTGGGCGGATCTTGTAGGTGGTAAAAAGTCTCTCTTGATATTTGAAAAATTGTGTTTCTGAAATGCCCATACTAGAAAAAGGATTCAAAGATCTCATAGCTTTGGTGCTCATGTCCTCTACCCTCATCCGATTCACAATTTAAAGGTCACTTATAATCTTTTCTTTTGAAGTGAGCCAAGGATAACTTGTCCACCTTTATGATTTTCATGATTGCAATTGTTTTGTAGATTATAAGGTCAAAAAATTGTGTTATGTGCAATAGATAATCGTACAAGATTTGATCTTTCGACATTCATCATTTCAAAAAGGTCGAATTCATACCTTTGGTTCGTCTCAATCCTTTTGTTAGCTAGGGCTTGAAACTGCAAAATGATATTTGATTGGTCAGAGCTTCAACATGCTCTTTTAGATATATTACTTAGGCATATAAATTTGATGTAAGACTACCTTAATTTTTGCATTGTTTGCAATTTGTGACACTTTGTAGTCAGTAAGGAGAGTTTTAACGGTAACTTGCCTAGGGTTCCATGACTAATGCTAGTTGAAGATGAGGATGATAGTACTCTTTAAAAATGGGGTTGAATCAAGTAAATTTTTTAGTATTCCCTATAGTAAGATAACCAATTATGGTTCAATCAGATCAATCTATGAGAAATTGATTCATCAACCTCAACTGGGCTATTGGCCTCAACAACATGCAAGATATTCATATCTCTCCATATCCGCTTCAACCGAAAAATATCATCAAATTCAAATATTAATGGTACGTCATGGTATTATCTTAGAAATATAGCTTCTATTACTTGAGACAAATTCTTAAAATGTTTCTTTCCTTGCTAATAAATTGAATATTGCCTTGAAATTATAAGAAAAAACATGATAAGTTGTTGTAATTGTTGTTAACTAACAGTAATTGGCTAATATGTTGATTCATTGTGATTTACTTGCACGAAACTCCTCGTCCTAGCAACAAGATAAACCTTAATGAAACTCAAGATTATTCAATTGTAACAATACCACAAAGAAATCAACGACTTATGAAGGTTACAGAAAGAGGACGATCAACTTATGTACCACCAATGGGTAATACAAAGATATTCAGGAATCAACATGAAATGAGTCATCCTCTGATCCAAAATGGAGTACTTCCATGGATGATTCCCATATCAACCAACTTCCATTCTTTTTATGGTAATGTTGGATTCCTTAGAGGTGGTATTGCAATGATGCAGGTTAAAGAGAAACGAATCAAACTTTCAAAGTGTGAATCCAATTAGAAGAAACTTGCATGAAATTTGAAAGTTTGATTGGTTTCTCCTTAACCTACATCATTGCAATACTACCTCCGAGGAATCATCATTAGCAAATAATGAACGAAAGTTGGTTGATATTGGATTTATCATGGAAGTACTCCATTTTGGATCTGGGGATGACTCCTTTCATGACGATTCTTGAACATCTCCATATAATCCATTGGTGGTACATAAGTTGATGGTCCTCTTTCTGTCTTCATAGGTCGTTGATTTCTTTGTGCTATAGTTACATTTGAAAGATCTTGAATTTTAGTAAGGTTTATCTTGTGTCTAGGGTGAGGTGTTTCCTACAAGTAAATCACAATGAACTAACAAGACATGATATTAGCCAATTAATATTAGTTAACAACAATTGCAACACCTTACCATGCTTTTACTTATAGTTTCAAGGCAATGTTCAATTTATTAGGAGGATAGAAACATTTTAAGAAATTTATGTAAAGTAATAAAAAAATATTTCCTTGATAATACCAAGATGTACCACTAATTTTTGAATTTGATGGTTTTTTTGTTGAAGCAGACTTGGATAGACATGAATCTCTTGCCTCTGGTTGAGGTCAATGGTCTGATTGAGGTTGATTAATCCATTTTCCTAGATTGATCTGACTGAACTATAATTGATTGTCTTACTATAGGGATTACTCCTTTGTTTAAAGATTGACTTAAATCAACCCCACATTTAGAGAGTACTAGTTTCTGGGTATGCGCTTTGCGCATATAACCAGTGTTATTTTTTGAACAAATGTGTCTAATTGAATTTTCTTACTTTGTCTCACTATTACTTTGACATACCAAGTTTATGACCTTCAAGTGAATGCACTTTGATAAGTATATGAGGATTAATACAAGAAACTCTCTAGATAAGTCAAATTATGAATTTGAAAAGCAAAGCAGAAGAAGATAACGGCTAGCCAAATTTAATTTTTTGATAGTGTTAAAAGTTATTTTTTGTAGTATAGTGTTAAAAGATCAAAATCATGCATGATATTAATCCTCAGCAAAACGTAGTGAACTATTAATGTTTCTCCCATTAAATCTTGATAAGAGATTATTTAGTTTTTGTACCAAAAGTGTTGTAGAATTAACTTTAACCGAAAGGTAACAAAATCTTTCAACTTTTTACTTTGGCCGTTTGAATCTTCTGATAATTATGATGAAGGTGTTCATATTATATTAATTTTTTATCCACAAGCACTTTAAAATAATTATTTAGTGACAACTATTAAAAATTAAGGTGTAAGAATTCTTATTGTTTGTAGTTTGAAAATTAAAATATTTATAAACATTGATACTGCTTTTATGTAGAATTTAATTGTCTCTTCATACATGACTTATCCAACATTAATATAATGTTATATGTTTCATAGGCTCCTTTTTTTTTTTCAAACAAATTTACTATTCTATTGAATTCATTTTTCAAGGTGAAATTAAAAGTACAGGAGAAATTAAAAGTCCAAAGAACAAAAAAGAAGAAGAAAGAAACACATAAAGAGATGATTGGTCTTTCTTTTTTGCCTTTGTCCTGATAATGAATACTGAAACACAATCGAATGTAACAAATAGTTGATATTTGAGCATACAAAAGAATCTGAAACTAAAGCATGCTATTAACAAAACAACAATTTGACTTTATAGATAGAGTTAGAAAATTCTCTAGATAATTTTAATCACTACAAATAAGAATAAGCCTAACACACCAAGCTTCGATGTTTCATAATTGAATTATTGTCTTTTCTCATGACTGTATAAGGGAGACCTCACAACTTTCACCAAAATTTTTGACATTATTTCATCAGCTTAGAGCTCCTACACACAAGAATTGTAGGAGTAGTGTAACACCCCAAAATTTTGAAGCTAACACCTGAAACATTGTTCATTTGCGAAAAAGATCGTGTCGGGTGATTCTCAAATTATTTTTAAGTGTTAAGGTCAATTCTTTAGTGTGTGAATGTATTTATATATGAATTAAGGTCACTAGAATCCCCTAGCACAAAATTGAGTTGAAAGCTTCCTTACAGATTAAGTTTTGATATAAGATTCTACTAAAGTCAATTTCAAATGATCATATCTCTCAGCACATAATGAATTAGGTGGACCATGACCTATAAAATTAAAGGTCTACAAGTCCTCTTTCCACCACCACTAAGTTTGCCTCATTTCGTGTTTGGAGTAAACAATTATGACCATTTTAGCGAAGACTACCTTAACAAAGTTTCTGAGTCAGTGAACTACGAAACCCTTCTACAGATCTATGACCCATACTGTAAAATCATGGAAAAAGTACAGGGAGTCAAATTTTAGGGTCCAATTCCTACGGACCCATCTATGAGCTATAGTTTGGACTCATAAAATGAACATCTGAGCCTTAAAATTCAAGTAGAATTATACGAATTGGATCTACGGTCCATAGAAACGTCTACCGGTCGTTGTTTGAACCCGTGAAATGAAATTCTGAGCCTTAAATTTCAATATGAATTCAACGGATGGAATCTATGGTCCGTAGATCAAACCACGAATCGTAGATGACCCCGTGGAAGGTTTTCAACAACTTCTTAAGTGGGGTGTCTTTTGTCTTTCCCCACTTCTCCTAAGGACAAACCATGAAGATTTAACTTCAATTAGGGGAGTATATTCCCCCAAGTAATCAATTTTCTTTTAATTCTGCCTAAATTCCCCAACTCAAAAAGACAACTGTAAGGAAGACAAAAACTAGAGTTTCAAGGCTTCCAATCAAGTTCTTCTTCAAACTTCTTCAAAAACTTTGTTTTCCAAGTATGTGTAATGTCCCATTTCTTGTGAATTTGCTTTTAATTATGAAATGACCATTTTTCCCTTTCTCTTAGCTTTTTCATACTTAGTTTGGGATGCGAGAATGGTTGGTGTGGTCCTCGATGCGATCGGGTGTGTTTTTGGTGATTTTGCCCATTTTGAGTTGATATTTTTTATATGGTTGACTTTGGTCAACATTATGAGTTTTGAGCGTCGTATGGGGATTTCGTTAGTTTCATTGTGTCTAGAACGTCGAGTTTGGTCTAGTAAGGTGATCGGCTAGAGTCTTGAGACCTTAGGTTGTGATTTGATTATTTAGGTAAAAAGTTGAATTTTTGGCTTAAATGGGTTACTTCCCACAATAATAATGAACCAAAGTTACCTTTAAAGTATCTCACATGTGTTAAAATCTGATTTTTACTTGCATTGATCATGATTATGATTATGTTTTCTAACCTTCTTTTCTTATGTTTGACTTGGTCATTGCATATCATGAAAATGTCCTTTTTAGCATGATTTCATACTTTTATGCATTGCTATCATACTTAGTGCATTTTTATACTAACGCATACTCTTGCCTACATTTCCCCAAATGTAGGGACCGACCTTACATATTAGCACTTCTGTGGCTAGGGATCTCATATAGAAGATTGAAGATTGGTGAGTCCTCATGTTCCGAAGACCAAGCCTTTACTTCATTTATGTCTTTATATTTCAGTTTTGAACTTGATGTACAAGTTACGTCCCGATTTTGTCTTATGTACTAGATGGCCTTGAGACGATATTTAGATTTTCCATTTTTTCTCTATAAAACTTTTATATATTGAAACTGTCTTTTAAATATTTTAAACTCTATTATCTTGTATGACGTATGCTAAGTGGCTTGTATGGGGCCTCTCGGGGCCTTATACGACATGTTACGCCTAGGGGCTACCTTGGGTCTTATATGACATGCTGCAAACAAACACTTCATCATTAGCTTTAGGGCATGAAGTCATTGAGGACAATAAAACTATGAAAATAAAGTACTAAATAAGTTGAAATCCCCGACTCATCACTAGCGCGGCACCGCTAGCCCCCTGCCCAAAAATTTTCGACGAATTTTCTTCTTCGCTTTTCGGTCCTAATTCACCTTGAATCGAATGGTTTCTTCCAAACTCTCCTAGATTCGAATACCCAACCTTAGTAAACAAAAATCCACTACAAAACAACTCTCAAACTCCTGACATTCATCTCATGAATTCATCAAACCTCATTATTAAAGATTTATGAAAGGAAACTTCAAGAAACTCATCAAGAACTCAATTATTTGACTCCAAGAACGAAATTATGGATTAAAATCACATGACTGGTGTGTGGGTGAACGAACTCATCACTATGGAAGCTTACATATCTCTTAGGGATCAAATCCTTAGCGAAATTCCTTGACAAATCTCAAGAATCTTGATGAATGCCTTGAACGTCCCCTCTTTTCTCCTCTTGAACTCCTCTAAAAACCCTAAGCGTATTTTAGGATTGTGAAAACGGACCCAAATCAGTTTAGACCCCTAAAATATTACTAAAAACATCTAAAGTTGACGTGGTAAGGAAAAGACCAAAATACCCCTCACCAGTTCGGGTAAATTTCCTTAACTGGACAAGCTAAACTCACATAGGTATTTCTCCCTCATCCAAACTCGAATTTTAGAAAACTCGGTGGCGTTGGAAAGAGGACTCAAAGATCTTTCATTTGATATCCTATGGGCCACCTAACTCATCATGTATTGAAAGTTAAGGCCATTTGAAGTTGACCCAAAACTCAATATCTATGAATGACTTGCACAAATCTTAATTTAGCTATTTCCAATTTAGCGCTATCTAAATTTAGCTCTTTCTAAGGCGGGATGTTACAAATGTCTTGTCAACGATGCATTTCGTGGTAGTTTACCTCCCAGGTGATGTTGAATAGTTAATCAAAGTTGTTGCCTCTTTGTGCTATTAAGCTTTAATTTGTGTTACACTTTAACATGTAACTGCACAGATTATTGTGGAATTTTTTTGTTATATATGATGAGATGATATATTTCAAATGAATTTTTATTTTAGAGGTTTAATCCAAACTTTGAAATTGTTTGTCTAATGTGATGTTGCATTGCATGAAACACGTCGATCTTAATAGCTTTTCAGGTTGCATTTGATATTGTATATACATAATTTAACTAATTATTTTTGTTTAATTTAATGATGAAAGGACTCTGAAGTTTAAATCAAACAAAAGGTAATATTTCCCGTTCAAAATTTATATAATTCATCGCACATTTATTTTAGTATTATATTTATTATTTTTATAAAAAAAACATATTTAATATGGAATGCATGCGCAACACACGTATTGAGAACTAGTTATGATATAAAGAGATCTAAGACTTCACGTATTTTGTCATTTCTATCTTCCATCCCGTGGCTACCATGAAAGTCATTTAATATAACCTGACAACCTAAATTAGGTCCAAATTCATTTTTTATTAAAGGCTGCAAGAATGAGCTCTTTTTCTAGGCCCATCTTTGAAAGTTCGCTTAAAAGCCCCATGTGCTTGTCATATGACCCTCCTCTTTTTAAAATGTCAGTTGTTAGACAAGTACACCCCACATGTTTAACGTCCTTCTAATCCTTGGAATCAAGCATTTTCGTACTTTACCTAGGGATGATCCCTTTTTAATCTAGTAGCCCATAACTCTATTAGAAACCTTACCAACTGCATCTCCTTCTTCTGCGAGTTTCCTGGTGGATTCCGATTGCACTTGAAAACTCATAATAAACTCTTCCTGTATCGAAATATAATAAATGATTCCTTCTCAAACTATTACCACCTCTGGTACATTCCTACCATCATTAGAAATTAGATAGAATGCTTGCCCACTTCAAATGATTTTTAGTTGTCCCTTCCTCCGTGGAAATCCATCCCCCACAAAGCTCCCCACTTTCTTGAAAAAATTTCTTGGATGAATGGTGAAGAGGAACACCAACAACTTAATCCAAATAGTCTTAACTATACAACCAACTATGGGATTCTACCATTCCAGGTTGAGTGACCTTGGAGAATCTTCTCAGCCATGAATCTACTTGGAAACTCGAAAATAAATAATTCTCCATACAGCTCATAGATATTCACCCCAAAAGTAGATTTTCAATTGGTTGTTCTCTTCTAATGCTAGGTAAGGTGGGTTTCTCTTCAATGACCTTTTGGATATACCGAACTAAGCATCTTTTGACCAACCATCCACTTTAGACTTAAAAGCTACATTAATATCGATATTTTCCTTTTGTATCTTCACCTCAACTTCTTTAAGATTCTTGGACTTCCATGTACTTTCTTGTATTGTCTTAACATATGGGTTGTTGGTTTTAGTTTCTCTAGGAAGAACTATCAAGTCCAACTTAAGAAAACATTTAATGAAGCTTTCTATCTTAAATGTGTTATCACACCAATCAACATTCAAAGTTGTTCTCGAAATAATAATGACAGTTCTCCCACCTCCATTCAAGGATAATATGCTTATGTGTATACCATACTCCCTAAATTTTCTGGTGCAAAAGTGCTTTGTATCAAGATTTGTGATTTTCCATCTCCTAACTACTTTCTAGTGCTCTTTGTGTCACGACCCGAGTCTACACCCTGGACGTGGCCAGCACTCGAAGATCATTGCTGGTCCCCAAGCGAACTCTCATCCTGGATGACTACAAGCGAAAGACTAACTCAAGCATACAAAAGCTTAAAACTGAATAAAAATTCATGAAACTTACATATAAAGCTTTAACTCAAAAGAAAACTCTGAATAATAAAATATATTCAATTCACCCCAAAATGGGCAACTTAAGTCTTTAAAACATTTAACATAATAAATGAACAGACTTCTAGAACTCTACTGACTATCTATGAAGCCACTAAATGACAAAGATGGAGGTCGGGACAAGACCCACAACTTCCTAACAACTGACATAACTGAACGGTAAATGAAATCCTCCGAAAGCAAGGAGGCTTACCATAACTAACTCGAACTGCATGTGGTATCAACGATGCTCCTGTTAATGATCCTGAATACCTAAATTTGCATCATGAAAGGATGCAGGCCAAATGGCTTAGTACGTGGAATGTACAAGCATGGAAGGGGAATTTTAAAACATAAACAGAAGCTTGAACTTGGAAAAAAAAGGAAACATACTTACCTCTTTTAAAACTTACTCAACTCAAAGAATACTCAAGGATACTCAAAACTACTCAACTTACTCAACTCAGAAGTACTCAAGGATAAGATACACAACTCAGAGATTAGATACTGAACTCAAAGATATGATACTCGACTCTGGGTACTCAACTCTGGATACTCAACTTAATATAAAGCAACAATACACATGCAATATATGGAAAACTTTTCAAACAATAGAAATCAACTCAGTGTATTGAATAATACAATAACAACTCAATTTATATATAATAAAATATAATATAACTCGGTGGGAGTTTCCCTAACCGACAACCATCACTATGAACCTAAGTGATGATACAACATCTTGCCCATGCTACCAGAACTGTCCTATACTTTGCCATCATATAGAACGCCTTAACTAAGTAGATCCACTAGTCTATGCTAAAAAACACTAAGGAATAATCTAAAAAGTATGAGCGTTTCTACCCATAATGGCTACATTGTTTATGGAGACGTGAGTTATCTGAACTCAAACTCATCCCCCTATCGGTGCTCAATACTACATCCAAAATACTAAGCTCATATGTTTAAAAACATAACTTTTTCTTTGATTTGAGCTATTTACTCAAAAACCTTTCTCTTAAAAGAGATGGTACTCAAATTGCTCAAAACTCTTTTGGAAATCTCAGTTTCCTCTCATCTTAAATGTGAAAACATTTACTCTTGGGAATACATAGTTCCCATTTATCATTTTAAAGAAAATGAACTTTACTATTACTCTTTACTCAACTCAAAGCTTAAGTCTTAAAACAAAGTTAAAATGTTTGTAAAAGACTTCTTAAAATATGGTTCATGCCGAATTATGGACGTGAACGGCTCAATGCAAGGTTTTCAATAACCATAGATAAAACTCAATAATTGGAACTCAAGAACTTCAATGATACTACTCATTTCAAGAATGCTCAACTCAGAGGGTTCATGCGGAATTCTAAGCATGAACTACTCAACTCAAAGACTCAAGATACTTCTCATCTCAAGATTGTTCGACTTATAGGGTTCATGCGGAATTATGGGCATGAAAAATTCAACTCAAGGACTTTATGGGTGACATGTAATAGTCTCATGATTAGAAATATAATATCAAAGGGGATTAGGAACTTAATACTCAAGACTTAGAACTTGAAGATACTACTCCTCTCAAAGGTACTCAACTGATGAAGTTCATGCGGAAGTTATGGGCATGAACAACTCGACTCAAGGGTCAAAATATCAATAAAGAACTCATGTATACGACTCTTCTTATTCTCATACTTACTTACTCAAAACTTAGCTCAAATCGATAGTTGATCTCAAAGGATTCACAATTACACTCAAAGACTCTCTTGAACTTTACTCTTAACTCTCTCTTGAATGTGAATTATGAATTCAAGAGTTATGGTTCATGATATGAAGGATATCGTGATGACAAAATAGAATCATGAATACATTCTCCTCACTCTCATACTCACTCGCTCGAGTCTTGAAACAAGTTATTAGAAATTGTAGAAGACTCCTCAAAGGACTTGAAGGAACTTTCTCAAAGATGTTTGAGAGAATTCTCAAGACTTGACTCTCAACTCTACCTCGAATGTAATTTATGAATTCAAGGCTGCGATTTATGATAGGAAAGATCTCGTAATGTTTAGGAGTGTTTTTAGATAGTTAAACATGAAAATCGATCAAGAAATTACTATCGAGAAGCAAGTCCGCGACGTGGAGATGCATTTTAATAGTTGGTCACGAATTAACTTTTGAGGCAGATAGGTCTGTGACCTCTCTGCGATGCGAAGAAAATTTCTGTGAAAGGGGAAGGCAGATTCGCGACGCGGAGCAAGGTGCCAGATTTGCCTGACTTTTTCCTTCTTCATTTTCTAACCCCAATTCGCCTAAAATCGATTCTTTTTCACAATCCCTCTTTAGATTTAGATACCCAGCACATTAACACAAGAACCTACTCATGTACAACTCTAGAATCGACATGATTTCATCGAGAACTCAACAATCTCATCTAAACTCAAGAACTAAAGCCAATTTCAAGAACATAATTCAAGAACATTATATTTTCAACTTTCTAGAATGAACTTAACACTAAAATTAACTTAATTGGCATGTGGGTGAACAAAATCAACACTATGGAAGTTTACTTACCTGATAGAACCATCTTCTTGAAGAACTTGAAGGAAAATCTTTGAAGAAGAACCCTAGCCTTAGGGTTTCTTGAATTTCTTGAGCGTAGAGTTTTAGGAGAGAATGAGAGGGTTTGATTTAAGAAAAACTGATTTTCTACACGTTTAGGGCAATTTAGATGACCTCCTAAGGGTTTTTAGGACCAAACTACCCTTTAACAAATAAATAAAATGAGCTGGGAGTCAGAATAATTTTTCACCAGGCAGTGAGGTCTGTATTGGCTCCGTAATGCGGAGCCATCGAGGAGCTGCTGCCAAGTTTGTGCGTCATTAGTAAATCAGTCATAACTTTTCACTCAGAGCTCGAAATTTAGCAAACTCGGTGGCGTTGGATAGAGGACTCAAAGGATTTTAATTTTCCATCTTGTAGATCACCTAACACATCCTGTACTAGGTGTTATGGTTGTTTGAAGTTGACCCAAAACTTAATAAAAACTTAGGAATGACTTGAATGAACTCTCTTTAGTTCTTCTTGGAACTCAAGGTCCTACATCTAGTAACCTTAACGCTTAGGAAAATTAAATTCCTTGGTGAAAAACTTACTCACTACGAAGAATGGTTCGAATCTTAGTTCAAAAAATTTCTGGGGTGTTACAATATCTCCCCCTTGAGATCATTCGTCCTCGAATGACGACTGGACTGGGTATGGAATAGGGTTACTCTTACTAAGGTCTGAGTCTAATGGTATGGTCTTACTATATTCACACTTAACTCAAATCCTTAGGTTCGGGTTCTATACCTCTCTATAGGGAATCTCATCTCAAACTATTACTCTTTACCACCACATTCAAGCTTAGTACTCTAAAAACTCCATGGACTCCTACTAAATAACTCCTTCGGGACCAACTAAGGGCTCTCATTTAACTATTTCTCATAGTAAAACCACATCCTTCTCTTCCTCCTCATTTAAAACCTTAGATGAAATTATCACGCCATCACTATCACGATAAGAACATCAACCTCTTGTTTCTAACATCATTCCACAACTAAAAGGACCTCTAAAAAGATATCCCCCAAACTCTTTGGAACTCATTACTATCTTACTCTCAAACACTTGACTTGATTTCTCATCTTATCATCTCTCTCTTAGGTCTAAAGCTAGCACTTGAAAGTTATGGACCTATTCCACCATCTCTAACTGGTCTACATCCTCTTTTTCTCTAACACTTGGGAGAAGTTTACCTCATGACTACTGAACTCTCAATAAGCAGGTACTAAGACCTCTTTCTGAGATGTTTCTCTTAACATCTTTTGATTACATACCCTCTCGGTACACCTCTTAATGCTCTTGTTACTCTTGTGACTTAGCCACACTTCACTACCCTTATCTAAAGGTTAGGGTCTCTCACTTGTACTACTCAAATTCATTGCATCAAACATCTCAATTCCTCACCTACTCTATGTCAAGTCTACTGGATCAAATCTCAAGACTAACAACATCACACTCATGTTGCCATTCTTTTGATCATGACACTCATCTCAAATTCAAGCTTAATGTTTATTACTAAACCCGAATATCAATATGATTGCTCGCCTACCATACTATACCTACTTGATCAGTTCTATATCCTTCTGAACATCATGATCCTCTTAAACAAATCATAAGCCTAGCTTGGATCTATTACTTTATGAATACTTTGTGTTTCTATTCAACATATATATTTTAGCCTCCTCTAACACGATGACTCATCGACGTCAACTCTATTTTGGTTAACAAATATATACTTTATCTCATCTTTGTTATCAACTCTTACTCTACCCATAAGAGAAAACTCCTTATCAATAACTTACTGGGTGCACGACTATAATAACATATCTTGCCTCATCACTATCTCCCTTTCTAAGATTACTAAACCTCTGCATACTTTCCTCTAACTTTGGGATCTTTCACTACTACTGCTCGTGATCTCGTACCTCATTCTACCTTATCGGATGAAAATCTTACCCAATCTCTAAACATACTTCTTAAAAAGGATCTCAGCTGAAACAAGGCTAAAGGAAAAGAGTACAACTCACTTTTAGCTCAAATGCACGATTCATATGAAGGCATTACTCTGAAACTCAATATTTAACTCACTCATGGGCTTCTCTCAAGATCCTCTGGAGTCTCATGACTTTCTCAAGATTTTGCTAAGAACAACTCATCGACTAAGGACTGCCTTTTCTGTTCAACCACCTCTAGTATGATGGGTAGTCGAATGAATGAATATGACAAACACACGAGTATGAATAAATCTCTGTGACTTATCTCTATTGAATGATTTAGAGTATGAAAGAAGGTAACTTTTCTTAACTGTCCGTAGTCCCTCATTTATAGAAGTGGGGACCTCACAACCATACACAAGATCCTACTGATACCAAGTTTATCACGACTTGAGTTTATACCCTAGACGTGGCCGACACTCGAAGACTATTGCTGGTCCCCAAGCAAACCCTCATCCTGACTGACTACAAGCGGAAGACTAACTCAAGCATACAAAAGCTTAAAACTGAATAAAAATTCATGAAACTTACATACAAAGTTTTAACTCAAAAGAAAACTTTGAATAATAAAATATATTCAACTCTCCCCAAAATGGGAAACTTAAGTCTTTAAAACATTTAACATAATGAATGAACAGACTTCTGAAACTCTACTGTCTATCTATGAAGCCTCTAAATGACAAAGATGGAAGTCGGGACAAGACCTACAACTTCCTAACAACTGACATAATTGAACGATAAATGAAATCCTCTGGAAGCAAGGAGGCTCACCATAACTAACTTGAACTGCATGTGGTATCAACGAAGCTCCTGTTGATGATCCTGAATACCTAGATCTGCATCATGAAAGGATGCAGGCCAAATGGCTCAGTACGTGGAATGTACGAGCATGGAAGGGGAATTCTAAAACATAAACATAAGCATGAACTTTGAAAAAAAAGGAAACATACTTACCTCTTTTCAAACTTACTCAACTCAAGGAATACTCAAGGATACTTAAAACTACTCAACTTACTCAACTCACAAGTACTCAAGGACAAGATACACAACTTAGAGATTAGATACTCAAAGATATGATACTCAACTCTAAATACTCAACTCAATATAAAGCAACAATACACATGCAATATGGAAAGCTTTTCAAATAATAGAAATAAACTCAGTGTATTGAAGAATACAATAACAACTCAATTTATATATAATAAAATATAATATAACTCGGTGAGAGTTTCCCTAACGGACAACCACCACTATGAGCCTAAATGATGATACAACATCTTGCCCACGTTGCCATAACCGTCCTATACTTTGCTGTCATATAGAACACCTTAACTAAGTGGATCCACTAATCTATGCTAAAAAGCACTAAGGAATCGTCTAAAAAGTATGACCCTTTCTACCCATGATGGCTACATGGTTTATGGAGACGTGAGTTATCTGAACTCAAACTCGTCCCATATCGTTGCTCAATACTACTCCCAAAATACTCAGCTCATATGTTTAAAAACATAACTTTTTCTTTGATTTAAGATAATTACTCAAAAATCTTTATCTTAAAAGAGATGGTATTCAAACTGCTCAAAACTCTTTTGGAAATCTCAGTTTCCTCTCATCTTAAATGTGAAAACATTTACTCTTGGGAATACTTAGTTCCCATATATCATTTTAAAGAAAATGAACATTACTCTTACTCTTTACTCAACTCAAAGCTTAAGTCTTAAAACAAAGTTAAAATTTTTGTAAAAGATTTCTTAAAATATGGTTTATGCCGAATTATGGACATGAACGACTCAATGCAAGGTTTTCAATAACATAGATAAAAATCACTACTTGGAACTCAAGAACTTCAATGATACTATTCATATCAAGAATGCTCAACTCAGAGGGTTCATGCGGAATTCTGAGCATGAACTACTCAACTCAAGGACTCAAGATACTTCTCATCTCAAGATTGTTCGACTAATAGGGTTCATGCAGAATTCTAGGCATGAATAATTCAACTCAAGGACTTCATGGGTGACATGTAATAGTCCCATGTTTAGAAATATAATCTCAAAGGGGATTAGGAACTCAAGACTTAGAACTTGTAGATAGTACTCCTCTCAAAGGTACTCAACTGATAGAGTTCATACGGAAGTTATGGGCATGAACGACTCGATTCAAAGGTCAAAATATCAATAAGGAACTCATGTATACGACTCTTCTCATTCTCATACTTACTCAAAACTTAGCTCAAATCAATAGTTGATCTCAAAGGATTCACAATTGCACTCAAAGACTCTCTTGAACTCTACTCTTAACTCTCTCTTGAATGTGAATTTTGAATTCAAGAGTTATGGTTCATGATATGAAGGATATCGTGATGACAAAATAGAATTATGAATACATTCTCCTCACTCTCATACTCACTTGCTCGAGTCTTGAAACAAGTTATTAGAAATTGTAAAAGACTCCTCAAAGGACTTGAAGGAACTTTCTCAACGATGTTTGAGAGAACTCGCAAGACTTGACTCTCAACTCTACCTCGAATGTGATTTATGATTAAAGGTTGCAAATTCTGATAGGAAAGATCTTGTGATGTTTAGGAGTGTTTTTAGATAGTTAAACATGAAAAATGATCAAGAAATCATTGTCTGGAAGCAAGTCCGCGACGCGGAGATGCATTTTAATATTTAGTCGCGAATTAACTTTTGAGGCAGATAGGTCCGTGACCTCTCCACGACGCGAGGAAAATTTATGTGAAAGGGGAAGGCAGGTCCATGACGTGGAGCAAGGTTCCAGATTCTCCGAACTTTTTCCTTCTTCGTTTTCTAACCCCAATTCGCCTAAATTCGATTCTTTTTTGCAATTCCTCTTTAGATTTAGATACCCAACACATTAACACAAGAACCTACTCATATACAACTCTAGAATCGACATGATTTCATCAAGAACTCAACAATCTCATCTAAACTCAAGAACTAAAGCCAATTTCAAGAACATAATTCAAGAACATCATACTTTCAACTTTCTAGAACTAACTTAACGGTGAAATTAACATGATTGGCGTGTGGGTGAACAAACCCAACACTATGGAAGCTTATATACCTGAAAGAACCATCTTCTTGAAGAACTTGATGGAAAATCTTTGAAGAAGAACCCTAGCCTTAGCGTTTCTTGAATTTTTTTAGCGTAGAATTTTAGGAGTGAATGAGAGGGTTTGATTTAAGAAAAACCACGTTTAGGGCAATTTAGATGACCTCCTAAGGGTTTTTAGCACCAAAATACCCTTTAACAAATAAATAAAACGAGCTGGGAGTCGGAATAATTTTTCACCAGGCAGTGAGGTCCGTATTGGCTCCGTAACGTGGAACCATCGCTGCTGCCATGTTTGCGCGTCGTTAGTAAATCAGTCATAACTTTTCACTCAGAGCTTAAAATTTAGCAAACTCAGTGGCGTTGGAAAGAGGACTCGAAGGGATTTAATTTTCCATTTTGTAGATAACCTAACACATCATGTACTAGTTGTTATTGCCGTTTGAAGTTGACCAAAACTTAAGAAAAACTTAGGAATGACTTGAATGAACTCTCTTTAGTTCTTCTTAGAACTCAAGGTGCTACATCTAGTGACCTTAACGCTTAGGAAAATTAATTCCTTGGTAAAAAACTTACTCACTATGAAGAACGGTTCGAGTCTTAGTTTGAAAATTTTCTGGAGTGTTGCACTTTTGAATGCCTCTCTTAGCACAAAACAAATCCATTCCATGATCTTGTTGCTTATGGTCAGTCTTTTTTTTTAAAATATTGCTTCGTTTTTTTAAAAGCTAAATTGGGCAAGCCCATTTTATGGATAAAAGAAAAGCAACATAACTCAGGCCCAAAAGTGACCTGAGTCCAACAAATAGCAAATCCAAACAAGAAAAAGGGTGACGGATCAATTTCAATTTATCAGGCAAACAACAACACCGGTGGAACTTCTCCGCCACCACTGAGCTATGTCAAGACCTATGTAGCTTGACGACCTCCATACTAAGCATGTACATGTCTCCCCAATTTCATATAGTCGACTCTGTGAAGAATTATCGTCTCAAAAGACTGATATGAACTCAACATGAGTGCTGCTATCCCAGATCCAATCGAAAACAAGTGAGCCATAAATGAGTTCATACACCTTGAGTCTTCAACCTCTACAGAATGAAATACATCCCAGATCCAATCGAAAACAAGTGAGCCATAAATGAGTTCATACACCTTGAGTCTTCAACCTCTACAGAATGAAATACAACGAGCTAATACCACTGCAACAGATCTAGGATTCAAGGTATCAACTCACCACAATGTTATCCACTGTTACTGTTAGATAAAAGCTCATCTCTATTATCACAAAAATTTATAGAACCTGAAACCGTTGTGATTGTTCTTAGCTCCTGAATGTTTTATTGATTCTGCTATATCCTTGCAATTACTGTAACAAAATTAATCGGTGACTATTTTTCCATGATTAGAAGCCCTATTTTGAAATTTCCTGATTCTCAAATTAGGGCACTTGTGTTTTTCCAGTAATAGAATTTCCTTTGTGTTTTGTGGGAGTTCTTGTATATGATGAACTATCTGATAGTAGTAGTACATGGAAAACTAAAATCATGGTTAGTGAAAAAATTAGCAAGTTGATTCCTTCTCTGTATATGTAAACAATCTCATCCAGATCATTGATCATTATGTCTTTGATACCCTTACATCAACTGAGATCAACCAAGGAACTTCCCAAAAATCCCATCCAAAATCTTCTTAGCTATTAAGGAATCAATTTCAATGGATATAGATATTAGTCCATTAGATAGATAATACTCTAAACCATTCTTAATAGCCTTAATTTCTGCTTCAATGACTCCACAATCCTTCAGCAGCATACGCCAGATCCACTTCCCAATTCTTGATACGGAAATCTAGAGAGGTAGGTCTTGGGTTACCTCTACTAGCACCATCTGTATTGCACTTAAAACAATTTCTATTAGGAGCTTTCCACACTACAAATTTACTAGAGTATATTCCTCTAGATATCTGATCAATTCAGCCCTAGAACTAGGAATGTCAACCATCCATGGATATCTTAGCTTAGCAAACCACACCAACTGCCTATTGATGCTCAAAATCATGGCCATTTTAGACATTGTTCCCATGTTTAATCAAGTTTTTCATCTTCCATCTATGTCAAATATTGACGGAAGGCATGACTTTGAATAAAGGTTTAAGCTTAGCTACACACTCTGCCTTCCACCATAATTCCATCACATGCTTGAGCTATACAAATGGTCCATGAATCCCAACAGCCTTTGCAAAAAATTTCCACACACTAGAAGACATAGTGCAGTTGATGAATAAATGATCAAAAGATTCATTTACACTATTATTACAATAACAATGTACGAAATCTGAAATTCTCAAGCTCATCAAAACTTCACCAATCGATATTTTCTTATGCCAAATTCTCCACATCAAAAAGCATACCAATTGGTTGATATTCTCATCATATTACGACTTTTTCCATCCATCATACCAGATAGCACTATCAAATGTCTACTTTTGATGTCAATAGACTTAAAACCTGTATTGAAGTAAATCCTATTGTACCCCATTTTTTTGTGTAGAAACTATCGAATCGGATCTGAAAAGAAGAAGAATGGGTTCATGAGAAAAGTGTTTAATTTCTGACTAGAACCAGCAGAAAAGGTGTTTGCATTCCAAAGAAGTAGGAGAGAGAAATATCTTAGGAATAGTGCCTGAGAGCATTTTAATTCATATTTTAAAAATAAATTCGAACCTGGAATCTGAATACGTAGGAGTCAAATGTAGGATGTATTATTTAAAATAGTCCTTGGATTAAAATTTAGTTGCTCCAATACAATGTTTGGTTGCACAATTCCACTCAAACACACTTAATACATGGATAACTTAATACACCATATGTGGTCTTACCTAATACCAAGGATACCTAGGGATTACTACTGCCAAGTTTTAGTAAGACTTGGATAAGGAAACAAAATGATTAAACTTCCCCTCAATTTCTTTATGCAATCTTCAAATTTGATAAATAAACACACGTTGTTCTACTTTGGTGCCTTCCTTTTTCTTTGGTGGGATTTTCTTTTCTAAGACGATAGAGAATGTCATGACCCCAAACATGGCCTAGGCGTAACATGGTGTATAGGACCCCGAGAGGCTCTACACAAGCCACTTAGCATACATCATACAAGATAATACAAAATTTAGAGAGTTTAACAGACAATTTCAAAGAATAAGAGTTTATTAAAAGGAACCCATGGCAATTAAATAAAACCCTAACTTGATTGGGAAATCTAACTTTACAAAATTGGAGAATTTAGGAACCTTATGGAGGAAATAACTCCATAGGTTAATACTATCATACTTTAATGCCAAAATCTTGAAATCAATGGTGAAATTGGAGACTTGACTTGAAACCCTAGCCTTCTTCTTCAAACTTTAGAGAGAGAAATATTTGAGAAGATGAACTTGTTCAACTTTTGGAATTTTAGAAGAATGAATTGAATTGGGTAATTTTGGGGTAAAAAATCATTATATAAGGCTTTGGGTAGAAGGTAAAACGACGTAGTATTAAGTTAAAACAATTAGGAAAAGACCCAAAAGTCCCTAACTTAAAAGCTGGCGAAATAACTTCAAGGAGGCCTAAACGGCCCGAATAACAGGTCGTGAAGAAACTTTGCCCGACAAGGCTTCACTATTTCGGGGATAACGTTTTACTCCGAGCTTGCAATTAGGAAACTTAGTGGCATTGGAAAGAGGACTCAGAGGTCTTCAATTTTGTAGGTCATGGGCCACCTAATTCATTTTGTGCTAAAAGATTTGATTGTCTGAAGTTGACCCTAAACTCTAAGTCTAACGAACCCCCTTCATGAATAACTTCACTGTCTATGTGGGGAATCACAGGCCGTTTAGACGTCTGTGGTCCTTGACCAATGACGAGGGGAGAACCCTTTCTGATTTGACCCACTTGACTACCCCTTTGACGACCCATCAATATTACCACGGGCCGTCTGGGCATCCGTCAAGGTGAAGCCTATTTGGGGCAATTTCTAGGAGACATCATGAGCTAATTAACTGGTAGTGGTCCCCTTCACGACCTATCTAGGGTTCCGTGGAGGGTTCCATGGTCCACATTTGGGCTTGTGACTTGCCTATTTGACCCTTTTTTAGCCATTCTCAAATCTGAGGTGTTACATTATCTCCACCTTGGGAAATTCGTCCTCGAATGAGATTCAAGACATCATAAGGAGGGTAGGAACTTAACCTAACAACCCAACATGAAATGCAATCACATAAATGGACATATCCGAGGAGGAAACATCAACTCCAAGCTAAAGCATGTTCAAAGCATCATATCACGAAGTTCATATGCAACTCATACTCAAATAAATATAAACATGGAGAAATCAATCAAATTAACTCATTTCCTCAAAAAATCAAGTTTTTTCAAGAACATGCATAAATGAGGAATCATTGGAATATCTAAGACAAATGAAACCAAAAGAGTAAACCATGAGGAACTGGATACCTCATGCTAGAGTGGGGACTAAGGGAAAAAGATGAGGATAACGGGACATCATATCGGCCTCAGCCTTCTAAGTAGCACCCTCAACTAACTGATTGCTCCATAGAACCTTTACGGAAGCAATTTCTTTGTTTCTCAACTTCTTAACCTATCGGTCTAAAATCTCAACTGGAACTTCCTCATATGAAAGATTCTCCTTAACTCCCAAACCTTCTAAGGGAACTATGGATGTCGGATCTCCAATGCATTTCTTCAATAAGGAGACATGAAAAAATGGATGAACTGATGCCAAATCATTAGGCAAATTAGATTCATAAGCAAGCTTACAAACACGGCTCGAAATCTTATATGGGCCGACATAATGGGGACTAAGGTTTCCTTTCTTTCCAAATCTCATTACACCCTTCACGAGTGAAATTTTCAAGTAGAACCAATCATTCACAATGAATTCAAGATATCTTATTCTACTATCAGGAAACACTTTCAAAAACTCATTTACAATGGGAACCGACTCAAGAGTACGGATTTTGGAATCCATATCTCTCACCCTAACTAGCTGGTATATGCAACCCTTAGCAATCATGTTTCTAGCTTTAAGACAAGAAACAAACTGACTCTTAGGCATAGAATTTCCCCCTTTCCACTCTAGGATGGGCTCATCTGGAAGTAAGAACTTGACTACTCAGGTTCTACAATCAATAAAAGCATAACATGAATGCAGCCAATTAATACCAAGGATAACATCAAAATCTAACATATCAAGCTCTACAAGATCAACATGAGTGACTCAATGGGATAAGGAGACGGGACACCTCCTATAGACTCTCTTAGCCACAATGGAATCACCAACTGGAGTAGAAACCAAAAAAGGATCTAACAACACATCCAGAAGAATATCAAACCTCATAGCCACATATGGCGTCACAAAAGACAAGGTAGCACCAGGGTCAAGTAAAGCATAAAAATTAAGTTGGAAGACTTTCAACATACCAGTAACAACGTCGGGAGAACCCTCTTGATCATGACGAGTCTAAAGTGCATAAAATCGGTTTTGCTTTGGAGCACTTAAACTCGAACCACTAGGTGAAGCTTAATTACCTTTTCTTCCCTTAGACCTAAGCGATGTACAATTCCATATTTAATGCCCACTCTTACTAAAGCCGAAGCAACCATCAATGTTGGCTAAGCACTTACCTTCGTGCTTCCTTCCACACCTAGTACAAGTAGACAATGAAGATCCACCACCATTCCATCATTGAGGCTTAGGGTTAGACACCCTATCTTTGTTGAACTTAGGGGGAGCATTGGAGGAACCTTGACTGGAAAACCTTTGTCGGAACTTCATTCAACCATGTACATCAGACCTTGAATATGAGAAGTTACCATCACCTGTCCTTGCCTTCTTTGTCTTCCTAGATCTTCCCTTAAATTTCTCTTCTTCTATTTGTTAAGAATGGACCATAAGACGAGAAATGTCCTTATCATTGATAATCAAGGCGGTACGGCATTCCTTGACCACCATCTCGGACATGCCCGAAACTAACTTACTCACCCTTTCCCTAGGGTCGGCAATTAAAGTAGGAGCATACTTAGAGGGTCCATATCCTGAAAAGCATCGGATCAGGATTAGGAGAAAATGACATATAGAGTTACACTCTATCGCACGACTTTGAGTAATGAAAGAAGTGGAGTTTCCTAAACATCTTATAGTTTCTCATTCATAAATGTGGCGCACTTCACACTCATGAACAAGACTCTACTTGACGTGGCTTATGAGACTTCCTAGGACCTTTCTAAACCTTGTGCTTTAAATACCAAGTTTGTCACGACCCAAAATATGGCCTAGGCATAACTTGAAATACATCATACAAGATAATAGAAAATTTAGAGAGTTTATAATACAATTTCAAAACATAAGTGTTTATAAAATATAGCGGAAGTCTAACATAGTCTCAAAGTCATCTAGTACATCAAGAGTGATCATGACGTAACCTGCACATCACATACAATACTGAAAAGTAGGGACAATAGGAAATAAAAGTTTGGTCCTCAGAACATGATTACTCACCATTCTTCAATATCTACTAAGGCGATCTCTAGCCACGGGGATGCAAAATCGGAGTGTCAGACCTTACATTTTTATAAGAATGTAGGCAAGAGTATACGTTAGTACAAAAATGTACCAAGTATGATAGCAATGCATAGAGTTATAAAATTATGCTAAAAGGGACATTTTCGTGACATGCAACGACCAAGCTAAATCATGAGATAAAAGGTTTAGAAAACATAAATTGTAAAACATGGATAATGCAAGCTAACATCTTTAAAACATTCGTGAGATACTTCTAGAAGTAACTGTAGTTCATTCTTGTGGGAAATTTACCTTTAACCGACATCTAAGACCATTTGAGCTATTAACATGGAATTCGGTGACATCCACACACCAAAAAGGGGTGTCCTACTTCCCAAGGTAAGACCATGAACTTCTAGCTTACGTGGATCCACTAGCTAATGTCTATCTACGACATTCATCCTATGGGGGCACATAGGTATGGGATAAGGAGATTGCTACTAGAAACCCGTCCTCAAGCTACATGAGTGCTTCCATCTCAATATCCTCTTGGTGCTAAGTGTAAATCCCACGGAATAGTCATTATCTTAACTTTTCTTATCATATAGAGGCATGGGTAATCGTCGCTTACCTTATCATCCATGGAAGGCACATCAAGTAGCCAATCCAAGCTAGGTTTCATTAGAATAGCTCCTAAATCTTGATTCAAAGTTTAGTTGAGAAAACATTTCAACCCTAAGAACACTTTACGTGAGAAAACCCTTTCACAATCATGTTTTTCATGTGTATGTGAGAAATCCTTTCACAACAACAACAACAACATGGATGCTTTACTCTCAAAGAAACTTAAATCACTGTTCATCAATTTCATAAAGAACATGAATATCTTCATAAATTCATCTTTCATAGTTCAAAACGCACACCATGTCATCAAATTCTAGAAATCATGGGTCATGCATGGTTTCGTGGGGGATTCAACTTAAAACATGTGATTTATTCAATTCATGCATAAGAAGACATAAACCAACATTGAAAGGAACCCACTGAATAAAACCCTAACTTGATTGGGGAATCTAACTTTATAAAATGGAGGATTTAGGAACCACGTGGAGAAAAGGACTCCATAGGTGAATACTATCATACCTAGATGTCAAATTATTGAAATCAATGGTGAAATTGGAGATTAGACTTGAAACCCTAGCCTTCTTCTTCAAACATTAGAGAGAGAAATATTTGAGAGGATTAACTTGTTCAACTTTTGGAATTTTAGAAGAATAAATTGAATTGGGTGATTTTGGGGGTAAAAATCATTATCTAGGGCTTTGGGTAGAAGGTAAAATGACGTAGTATTAAGTTAAAATAATTGAAAAAAAGATCCAAAATCCCCTGACTCAAAAGCTGACGAAACTTCGAGACCTAAACTGCCCGTCTAATGGGTCGTGAAGAAACTCTGCCTGACAGGGCTTCACTATTTCAGGAATAATTTTACTCCGATCTTGAAATTAGGCAAACTCGATGGCGTGGAAAGAAAACTTAGTGATCTTTAATTTGGTAGGTCATGGGCCACCTCATTCATTTTGTGCTAAAATATATGATCGTTTGAAGTTGGCCCTAAAATCTAAGTCTGATAAACCCCTTCACGGACGACTTCACGGGACGTTTAGACGTCTGTGGTGCTTGACCAGTGACTAGGGCAGAACCCCTTCTGATTTGACATGCCGCCAACATCACAACGGGCTGTCTGGGCGTACGTCAAGGTGAAGCTTGCCTAGGGCAGGTTTTGGGAGACCTAACAAGCCCATTAACGGACTATGGTCCCCTTCATGGCCCGTCTAGGGATCCGTGAAGGATTCCATGGTCCACCTTTGGGCTTGTGACTTTCCTGTTTGACCCCTTTCTAGCCTTTCTCGAATCCAAGGTGTTACAGAGAAGGTGTAACTATGTAGGGTTAATTATTGATCATTTTCACTATCAGCCTCCAACTATTTATTTTTCTAACAAGGTTTGAACTTTTTTTTTCTTGTTTTCTTTTGTTCTTGTTCCCAAATGGCTCTGAATATGTGTATTGAAAAGTTCTTGAAAATTAAATAAAAGCTCACCAATGGAATGGACATGAAAATATTTCGTAATGCTATACATGGAATAGAAAATCACATAATAATTCAAGAGTATAATTGAAAAGAAGTTTTTTATAGAGTTTTGAACCAAACACATGATTAGGTGGAAAGCAATGAATCAAACACTTGATAAAAAATAATCCATGCGCTATCAATCTTTCTACCAAATGACCCCTTAATGTCTTGGAAATCTCACCTCTGGACCTGAGATTGAATCCCTAGTAACTCACCTACCAAATCCATCTTTCAATTTTATCGATCGTGGAACTTAGACCTCAAATTCATACTTATTATGTGTAAAACTCATAAGACACTCAGGTAGCCTCATGGATTAAGCTTCATTGCCCAAGTCAAAGGAGGACTTGGTAAGACAAAGGGTTGAAATATAGAGCTTTCTAAGAGAAAATATTTGCATACTATCTTATACAATTAAAAATAATAATTAAAACATTAGTATCCATCGGATATGGTTGGTTCAGATTGGGTTTTTTATTTGCATTTGTATTTTAAATTTAAAAAGTATACAAAAAAAATTACCAATCGATAGTTGGGCGAGTGTGATTTTGTGTTAGTAAGTGTAAAATTTGTGATATTTGTGTTTAAAAAAAATAGTTAAGTGACTTTAGTTGTAAAAGCTCATATTTATATGACCATCTATAAACTTTATACATCACGTGTTTAGTTCCTCAATTAGAATAAATTATAGTTCGAGTGTCTAAATGAATTTTGCTCAAAATATTGAGGGGAAATAAATATATATTAAACCAACAAAAATAGTAATAGTAATAATTTAGTGTTACCTTCTAAAAAATATAAAATAATAATAATTAAGTTCCTTCTATTTCTTCCTTACATTGAAGATCTAAATTTATTATGGTAGATTATTTAATAACTCATATGAAATTCAATTTTACATATCCTGTATAAACACCCAAGGGCTTAACATTTTATTTTCATCACATTTTACATAGAGTTAAGTATCACCTCACTGAAGTTAGTTTAATTATTTTCTTTTGCAAATTATGGTAATTATGAGTTCCTAGTTATGTCCTTTGATTTGACCAATGCGCCTGCATCATTCATGAATCTTATGAAAAGAATATTCAAACCTTATTTAGATATGTTTGTTATCGTATTCATTGATGACATATTAATATATTCAATTAATGAAGAAGATCATGCTAGTCATCTCAAAATACTTCTTCAAACTTTAAAGGATAGAGAGTTATACGCCAAGTTCTCTAAGTATGAATTTTGGATTGAGTTTGTGGCACTCCTAGGCCACATTGTGTCTGGGGAGGGAATTAAAGTTGATACCTAGAAAATAGAGGCAGTGCGAAATTGGCCCAGACCCACATCTCCAACTGATATTAGGAGTTTCTTGGGTTTGGATGGCTATTATAGAAGGTTCGTAGGGTTCTCATCTATTTCATCCCCTTTGACCAAGTTGACTCAAAAAACAGTGAAGTTTCAATGATCTGAAGCTTGTGAGAAAAACTTTGAGGAATTGGAAAAAAGGTTGACTACTGCCCCAGTATTGACCTTACTAGAAAGTATGCAAGGCTTTGTTGTGTATTGTGATGCGTCTAGAGTTGGTTTGGGTTGTGTGTTAATGCAAAATGGCAAGGTTATAGCTTATGCCTCCAGACAACAGAAAGTTCATGAGAGGAATTACTCAACCCATGGTCTAGAGTTGATTGTTGTAGTATTTGCTTTGAAAATATGGCGCCATTATCTTTATGGTGTTCATGTGGATGTGTTCACCGATCACAAGAGTATTCAATATGTGTTTACTCAGCTTAATCTGAGACAGCGAAGGTGGTTAAAGTTACTTAATGATTATGATATGAGTATTCTTTATCACCCAATCAAGGCAAATGTTGTTGTTGATGCCTTGAGTAGATTGTTTATCGGTAGTACCGCCCATTTTGAGGAAGATAAGAAAGAGTTAGGAAAATATGTGCACAGACTTTCACGATTAGGAGTTCGACAAATGGATTCCACAGAAGGAGGAGTAGTGGTGATGAATGAGGCTGAATCATCATTAGCATCAGAAGTAAAAGAGAAGCAAGACCAGATCCTATTTTGCTTGAATTCAAGGCAAATGTTTATAAGCAAAAAGTATTGGCTTTTGAACAAGGGGTAGATGGCGTGTTGAGGTATCAAGGTAGGTTATATGTACCAAGGGTGGATGAACTCCAACAGAGAATCATGGAGGAAGCTCATAGCTCCAGATATTCCATTCATCCGGGTTCCAAAAAAATGTATCGTGACTTGAGAGAAGTATATTAGTGGAGTAGTATGAAGAAGGGCAGTGCAGAGTTTGTTGCTAAGTGTCCGAATTGCCAACAAGTTAAAGTAGAGCACCAAAGGCCCGGTGGTATGGGTTATAATATAGAACTTCCGGAATGAAAGTGGGAGATGATCAATATGGACTTCATCACAGGTTTACCACAGTCTCACAGACAACATGATTCTATTTGGGTGATTGTTGATAGAATGACAAAATCAGCCAAACTTTTTCCCGGTAAAGACTACTCATTCGGTAGAAGATTATGCTAAGTTATATATTCAAGAGGTGGTTAGACTTCATGGGGTGCCAGTTTTGATTATTTCAGACAGAGGTGCACAATTTACTGCACAGTTCTGAAAATATTTTTTAAAAAGGCTTGGATTCAAAAGTAAACTTAAGTACTGCTTTTCATCCTAGAACAGATGGGCAAGCAGAGCGCACCATTCAGACCTTAGAGGATATGTTGAGGGATTGTGTGATTGATTTCAAGGAGAATTAGGATGATCACCTACCTCTCATTGAGTTCACTTACAACAATAGTTACCACTCTAGCATCCAGATGGCTCCTTATGATGCTCTTTATGGGAGAAGATGTAGATCTCCTATTGGATGGTATGAAGTTGGTGAAGCATTGTTTATAGGACCATACTTAGTTCATCAAGCTATGGAGAAAGTGAAAGTCATTCAAGAGAGGTTGAAAATGACGCAGAGTCATCAGAAATCCTACACTGATGTTAGGCAAAGGGGGTTAGAGTTTGAAGTAGATGATTGGGTATACTTGAAAGTTTCACCCATGAAGGGTGTTATGAGATTTGGTAAGAAGGGGAAGCTTAGTCCTCGGTATATTGGTCCTTACAAAATATCCAAGAGGATTGGCAATGTAGCTTATGAATTAGAGCTACCACAAGAGTTAGCAGCGGTTAATCGGTATTTCGCGTCTCCATGTTGAAAAAGTGCATGGGAGATCCTTCACTTATCATACCAACTGAAGATATTTGTATCAAAGAGAGATTATCATATGAGGAGATTTCGGTTCAGATTCTAGATCGCCAAGTTTGCAAGTTGAGGAACCAGTTTGTCGTGGAAGCTACTTGGGAAGCTGAGGAATATATGAAGAAGAAATATCCACATCTCTTTGAGCCTGGATAAATTCCAGACCAAGGTACTAATACTCTTCTTAGTACTCTTTAATTTATATACTTGATGTGTTAGATTTGCTTGTTGGGTGTTGAGCTGAATGTTATATGTTACACCCATAGCCCAGTAAGGGTAATCTCATTCGAGGATGAATGTTCTCAAGGGGGAGATATTGTAACATCTCGCTATTTGAAAGAACTAGAACAAAGTTAGAATTGGAAATAGTCATTTTAGGAAAGAATGAAAAATCTAGAAATTTGTTAACTTATGTTAAGCTTGAGTTTTGCATCAACTTCAAACGACCATAACTCCTAGCTCAAGATGATTTAGGTGTGCTTCCAGATACCGTAGGAAATATCTTAGAATTATCTTTCCAACGCCGCCAAGTTTACGCGATTCTAAATTCGTATGAGTGAGATATACACTTTTGAAGTTGGGTTGTGCGAATAAGGAAAGTCTAATCCGGATTTTTGAAGGGTAGTTTGGTCTTTTCCCTACCCAATTAAATTATTCCGTTTTTAGTAAGTTATGTAGGGGTCTAAAATGAGTTATTTCAGTTTATGCAATTAAGAAATACGCTAGGGCTTTGAGAGAAGAGAAGAGAGGAGAAAGGAGAAGAGAAGTTCAAGATTCGTCAAGTTCTTGCGAGTCTGGTTGTGGATTTCGCCAAGGATTCAATCCTACGAGGCGTGTGAGACTTTCATAGCATTGGGTTCATTCACCCACGCGTCAATCATGTTTGTTTCAGCAAAATTCATTTCTAGAAAGTTGAAAGTTTGATGTTCTTAAATTATGTTCTCGAAGTTTTTGCTTT
The DNA here is from genome assembly GCA_036250505.1 of Solanum acaule. NCBI lineage: Eukaryota > Viridiplantae > Streptophyta > Magnoliopsida > Solanales > Solanaceae > Solanum > Solanum acaule. Next base: position 22,250 of record JAJOOR010003904.1, on the reverse strand, counting down.
AGTTCTTGAGGTTTGATGTGATTGTGGAGTTCTTGATGAAATCGTGTCGATTTAAGGGTTGTTTTGAGTTAGATTCATGTGTATATATAATACTAGGTATTTGAATCTAAAGAGGGATTGTGAAAAGAATTGGATTTAGGCAAATTGTGGTGAGAAAACGAAGAAGGAAAAAGTCGAGCAGGTTTTGGCACGCAAGTCCGCATCGCGGATTTGCTCCCCCAGTGCACAAAAATCACCTCTGCATCGCGGAGAAGACGCAGAATCCTCTGTTTCAAAAATAAATTTCGCAATCAAATATTTAAATGCATCTCCGCATTGCGGACTTGTTTCCAAACAGTGATTTCTTGATCGTTTCTTAGGTTTAACTATCTAAAAACACTCCTAAACATCATGAGATCTTTCCTATCATAAATCACAATCCTTGAATCCATAAATTCAACTCAAGGAAAGTTAAGAGTCAAGTCAAGAGAAGTTCATAGAGTTTTTCAAAAGTTTTTTACAAACGTTTTAACTTTGTTTTAAGACTTAAGCTTTGAGTTGAGTAAAGAGTAAGAGTAAAATTCATTTTCTTCAAAGATTATACGGGAACTAAGTATTCCCAAGAGTTAAAATATTTTCACATTTGTGCAAGAAAGGAAACACCGATTTCCAAGAGAGCTTTTAAGCTAAGTTTGAAGTAATTATCTCAAACCAAAGAAAGAGTTTTGTTTTAAAAACATCTGAGCTAAGTATATTTTGGGAGTAGCATTGAGCACCGATATGGAAATGTGAGTTCATAATAACTCAAGTCTCCATAAACCATGTAGCCATCATGGGTAGAAAAAGGATCATACTTTTTACATGATTCCTTAGTGTTTTTTTAAGCATAGACTAGTGGATCCACTTAGTTATGTCGTTCTATATGACGGAAAAGTATATGACAGTTCTAGCAGTGGGGCAAGACGATGTATCACCACTTACGCTAATAGTGGTGGTTGTTGATTAGAGAAACTCCCACAGTAATTATATTACTTTATTATATGAGTAAATAGAGTTGCTATTGCATTTCTTTAACAAATTGAATTTCTACCCACTGTTTTAAAAGCTTTGTATAACTGCACCCTATTGTTGTGTACTTTGCATTTGAGTTAAGTTGTTCATCAGTTGAGTAAGGCCAAGGTAAGTGTTTCTTTCAGATTCCTTTCAAACTTATGTTATGTTCAGTATTCCCCTCGCATACTCGTACATTCAATGTACTGATGCCATTTGTCCTGCATCATTTTATGATGCAGACACATGTAACCAGGATCAGCATCCAGCACCTCGTTGATCCAGTTTAGCACTCGAAGTCTATTGGTGAGCCTCATTGCTTTCCGGAGGGCTCCTTTTTACATTGCTTTCTAGTATTTCAGTTGTTAGGATGATCAGAGCTCTTTTCCTGACATCCCTCTTTGTTTTAGAGGCTTTATAGATGAGAAGTTATAGTTTTAGTCTTTCCGTTTTCAGTTGTATACGTTAAGACTTAAGTTGCCATTTTGGCTAAGTTATTATCTCTTAAGTCATTGCAAGAGTTATATTTTGAGACTATTTCGTATGTTTAAGTCTTCCACTGAGTAAGTAAGCCAGGTCAAGGGTTCGTTTGGGGCTAGCAATGGTTCTCGTGTGCCAGTCCCGCCCAAGCTGTAGGCTCGGGACGTGACAAGCATCGTTGTCGCCAATTTATAATGAACGGTGCGAGTAAAGTAAACACATAAGGTCACAATAGTTTCCATATCACAAATAAGTCAAGCAATTCAAATTATTAATGTAATGCAATGTGATGATGCGATGATGTGGTGGTATGATGGAATCAACGTTATCGTACAACCTTTGGTATACACCCTATCCAACTAAGGCTCCCAGACAAGGACACGTGGGGGACTCGCAGTCCATATACTAAATCACAATCTCAATATCTCATCAATTTTCCACCTCAATGTGGTTAGGGATATAAAAAGGTGTCTCATTTTCTGTCTCAAAAGAAATCTCCATAATTTTCTCAATTTCCCAAGAACATGATCTAATGAATGAGGATGGATGCATAACAACACATATATAACATGAAGGCAACAATCAACTCAACGTGTATCAAGAGTCTAAATTTCTCAAAACTCAATCAAAACACGATATACACCCCTATATGAAAAATAGTGGGAAAGAGTTCATCTGAAATAAGTGAATTCCATTTAGAAAGCATTTAGTTTACTCAAAACATTATAAAGTTTCCAACTCAGCCCCTCACTCGAGTATTACAATTCAAATAGCATTACAAGCCTCTCTCACAGACAACTCATGAATCATATGCTCTCAAAGCAAATAGAACAACAATTAAGGCCTGAACACATATAAGCCCCCACATGAGCAACACAATACAATCAAGCCCCCGCACATGCAACACAATACAATTCACAACCCAAAATCATGCTACGATCCCATCCCAGAGCATAAGACATAAGAATGACCAATTACCCAATTTCAGTTTAAGAGAAGGATAGCCAAACCCACCTCAAGGTTGAAACTTCACCCGAACAACTCTACCGGAGAAAATCCTCAACCACACGCTAACCGAAACAATCCTCAACTATCAAGAATGGAAAGAGTTCATCAAAATGTGTCCAATGAAACCTATATTGATAGGATTTGAAATCAGGGGTAAAATAGTTCAAAATTACTTCAAAAATCAAAAGGTAAAATCAGAGTTTTTGTTGAAAATCAAGTTGTACAATCCGAGAGGAGTTCATGGTTGAAAACCCCATTAAAACAAGCAAGAACCGAGCTCTAAATCAAGAATTTACTATTTTTCCAACTTTGGTAGAAAAACCCCAAAACCCACATTTGAAATGGGGTCAAAATGAGAAATTTCAGAAAAACTATCAAAATCAGTTTACCCACGCTACACGGACCTTCAATCTTGAAATTCAATGAAAACCCATTTCAAATCGACTTTCAAATCAACCAATTTTGATTTCACAACTTTAGGGTTTAAAATCTCAACTTAATGGATAGAAATCATGAAATATGAAAGGGATGCTCTTGGGAAACAAGTAAAATAGGGTTAGAAATACGTACCAATGATTATGAAAGAAAAACGCATCAAAAATCACCTCAAACCGACTTTTCTAGCTCCCAAAATGTCAAAAATACGACATGGGTTCGAATAGATATTTAACTTAGCAATTTCGTCACTAAAACCCATTTTTCGTCGCTAAAAGTCTATTTCTTTTCCTTAAAAGTGTGCACCGACAACCTTGAAAACAACTTTCTGACCCTCAAAACTCATTCAAAATCCTATAAACACGAACCAATAGTGCAAACTCGTCATAAAACATGTTTTGGAACCAATGGAATCGTCGGATTTCAAAAAATTGGTTGTGACCGAAATACCCCTCAAAACCTATTTAGACAAAAAATTAAACTTTTTATCTAAATATCCAAATACGTCCTAAGGTCTCGGGACTCTAGCCGATCACCTTACTAGAACAAACTCATCGTTCTGAACTCAATCAAACTGGTGAAATCCCTATACGACGCTCGGAACTCATAATGTTGGTCAAAGTCGACCATATAAAAAATTCTCAACTTAAAGGGGGCAAAATAACCAAAAACACACCCGATCACATAGGGGGCCACACCAACCATTTCCACAACCCAAACTAATCATGAAAAAACTATGAGGAAGGGGAAAAAGTTCAATTTACAATTAAAAGAAAATTCACAAGGAATGAGACATTACACTATCCACTAATAAAACACGTGTTTTTCCCCGAACGAAAAGCTAAATAAAATACCTGAAGGGATGAAAAATTGAGGGTATCTATGAAGCATATCGGACACCACCTCCCACATCGCCTTCTCAATAGGTCGATGCCTCCACTACACCTTCACTAAGTTAATATGCTTAAATCTCAACTGTCTAGTCTACCTATCAAAGATAGCAACCGGCTCCTCCTCAAAGGATAGATTCTAATCCAAAGCAACAGAATCCCACTAAATCACATGAGAATCATCATGAAAATATTTATTAAGCATCGAAACATGGAACACGGGGTGAATCGCTGAAAGGCTCGAAGGTAAGGCCAACCTATAAGCTACCTCTCCACACTTTCCCAAAATCTCAAAAGGTCTAATGAATCACAGACTGAGCTTTCCTTTCTTTCAAAACCTTATCATACTATTGGTGGGTGACACTTTAAGAAAAACCCGCTCACCTATAGCAAAAGACACATCCCAGACATGCTTATCTACATAGCTCTTCTGCCTTCTATGTCCCATCACAAGGTACTGCTGAATCAACTTCACTTTATCCATGGAGTCTTTCAACAAATCAGTGCCCCAGGGTCAAAGTCCAAATGAATCAAACCAACCAACGGGATATCTACACCTCCTCCCATACAAAGACTTAAACGATGCCATCTCAATGCTGGAATGGTAACTACTATTGTGAGAAAACTCCACAAGAGGTAGGGATTGGTCCCAATGACCACCAATGTCCATGACACAAACCTGAAGCATGTCCTCAAGCACTTGAACAGTCTGCTCAAACTGATCATCAATCTGAGGATGGAAGGCCGTACTCAACTCAAGCTTCGTACCCATCTGCTCTGGGATAGAACTCCAGAAATAAAAGGTAGGAACCCCATGCAACCGAACAATCTCAAGAATGTAGATCCTAGCAAACTACTCTGCATTATATTTAGTGATTACCGAAATAAAATGAGGCAACTTGGTCAACCGATCCATAATAACTCAAATAGAATCAAATTTACCCAAAGTCAAGGGTGGTCCATCACAAAATCCAGAGTAAAGGGCTTCCACTTCCACTCAGGGATGGGAATCCTTTACATCATACCACCTAAGACTAGGCACCAGACTGAAATGGGACCACCGAATCGGAATGAAAATCAGTACCAAATCGGATCGGGATGGTTTGACCGGGTTGTTGACCGGTACCGGGATGAATCGGACTGGAATTATCGAGATGAAAACTTGGTTTCGTCCCATCCCACTATATACCGAGATAGAGTCGAAACGGACTGGAATGGAACGGGATGGGATAAACGGGACAACAAATATAGCTATTTCAAAAAATAATATTTTTTTAGTTATTTTGAATTACAAAAATATGAATTTTTATTTTATTTTTCTAAGTTTAATATTTTATAAAGTATTTAAGATTTGAAATTTATAATGTTTATTTGTAATTTTACTTAAGTTTATTTTAAAGATATAATTTTTATATTTTTACTTATAAGTTTGTAAGTTTGTTTAATTAAGTTACTTTTTTTTAAGGTTTTGAGTTTATGCTATAAGTTTTCATGATTTGAATCTTTTGAAGTTCTAAGTTATATGTTATAAGTTAACGTGTAATTTAAATAAATTAAGTTTGTAATTTGTTAAATTTATAAATTTATAAATTTTAAAGTTTTTAGGTTTATATTATTTGAAGTTGATGAATTAAGTTTGTGATTTTTAAAAAAATGTTAATAAAAGTATAAAACAATGACAAAAATTAAATTAAACCAATCCAATTTCACGGACCGGACCGGAATCGAGATGAACTGGTACCAGTATACCGGTATCCAATCATGATATCGTTGTAGCACCTCATATTCTACATGTACTAGTTCTATTTATTATTACGCTTATAATTTGCCTTGTGATTTATGGACTCGGTTTCCTATGTGAGTAGTGACAATAGAATAGGTTTAAAGTGAACTGTCCATAGATTTTGATGTGACCCGATTAAGTTGACGTCGATGGAAGTATTTAAACTTGAGATCATAAGGTGGTATTTGAGTCTAAAGTTTAAAGTGTCATAGTGTATATAAGTTTTAAGTTAAGTTAAAGGTATTAAAGTCTAGAAATGGAATAAAATATTGAGGTGCATGCTTGACTACACTAAGCTAGTAGGTGCATCACCTACTTTGACTTATTGACCAGCCCAAAGGACCAAGTAGGTGCATCACCTACTTTGACTTATTGACCAGCCCAAACGACCAAGTAGGTGCATCACCTACTTTGACTTATTGACCAACCCAAAGGACCAAGTAGGTGCATCAACTACCAAGACTCTTTTGACCATGTTATTGGGCCAAGTACACTATCACCTACTTGCATAAACTAGCCCAAGTTGAGTGGAAGAAATAAGGGGAAAATGGACAGCCAAGGCCCAATGTTCTTAATTCCAAAAGACCCAAGTGAAAAGTCCAAGTAGGTGGGTCACCTACTTGACAAATTATGGCCCAAAATGAGTGAGAAAGTCGGCCAAAGAAGGTCCCTTTAAAAGGGATTGATATCACCTTTTCCCAACAATTTTTACTTTGACAAAAAAATCTGATTTCTAGAGCTTACTCTCTTCTCTCTCTTAGCTTCATACAACATCCATTGAATACCATTAGGGTTCTTGAATATTAGAGAGTTCAAGCTATTGGAAGGTATAATTTAAGACAAGTTAAGGAGGACAACCTTTTCCTCGAAGAATCCAAGTCTTAGTCCAGCAAGGTAAGCTACTGCAATTTTCTCCCTCTTGTGCTTGAGTTAATTAGGACACTTCGTATGTGTTAGTGAGTTGGAAATTGTTACTTTTACATGGTGTAATATTGGGGAGGATGTTCTTGTGATTAGTGCATGTTGGGACAACCATGGATAGGAGTCCTCTTTAAATTCAGTTATGAGCTTATTTGAGCACTTTATTTAAAAGTAATGTTAGCTCTTCAAGTGTTGATGATCAGAAACCATGATTCATATTACTTATGTTACATTATTATGTTTAAGGATTGTTTTATGTATATAATGACAAGGGATGTGACTGAATGTGCGGGAAAGTTATAGAGACGTTAAAGGACTTAAATATTGCAGGGAGTTTTGGGGAGTACCTGATATGAAGGTTGTACAGTATATATACGTGATTAAAGGGAAAGGGAAGGAAAGAAAACACTGGCTAGATAAATTGCATGTTTACTGCTTGGTTACTATTTGGGTGAGATCAAGTAGATCAAATTGATTGATTAGCTATTAATACTAGTCTTACAACTTATTTTATTGTAGATTAGTAATCTGGAGAGAAGGAGCTTAAGTCATACGTTTTGAATTGTATAGCAAGGTATGTAAGGCTATTCGATTTCCTATTTCTTTGGCATGAATCCAACACTTATATTACAAAGTATGCTTTCAAAGTGCCCTTCGTAGTGACTGATCCATAGTTGCAGTTCCTACTCCCTAGAGAATTAAAGTGAGTACTCTAATATGAGTTTATTACTAAATGTATATGCTTACTCTACCAAGTATTAGCATGCAAGGTTTAAACTTGTTTCATCGTCAAAGTACCCTTGACACGTATTTCCCTTATATAAATCAAAATGATCCTAGATTACACATGGTACATATGTTTATATGTTGGATATACAATCTGCCCATATCATGCCAACTTGCTTCAATTGTCTATATATATGTCATCTTATCACATGTTCATATGTTCCCTTTATTGGTTATTACTCCCATTGTGTTAGACTATAATGTTACCTCACAAGATCCCTACTTGCTCTATTGTACATTTTATATATAGTTACTTGGAATATGTATTCGTCCTTAAGTTAAATCTGCCCACGTTCTCCCTTGGTTCCACTTTCATGTATACCTTGTATTTGATATTAGTTAGTGAGTATTCGGCTACCATATAGAGTTCAAATCTCTTGGCTGAATGTTAAATGTCTTCACTTGATATGTGCTTCAATTTGAGATGTCAAAATGCTTACTGAGTCATATAAGCTCCTAAGTATTACGTTGGTGTCACATTTGCTTCCCATGTCATTGTTATTATCGTAAGTCTATATTCACATGTCTTCTACTAGTGGTTCATAGTTACAAATCTCAACAATGATTATGACCACCAAAACAGCAATCTCAAAAAAGTTATGATCATTAAAAGAGCAATCTCAAAAGAGTTGCATCAAAACAACAATCTCAAAGATAAATGATTTAAGTGAAGCTATTTGTATAATTATGGGTGGCAGCCCTGGGGAAAATGCCTAGTATGGATCGATCCCAATTGGTATAGAAGGGTAGCAGCTCAAGGGCTAAAGCCTAGCATGGGCCGATCTCAATTGGTATGGAAGGGTGGCAGCTCAGGGGCGAAAGCTTAGCATGGGCCGATCCCAATTTGTGGAATTATGAGGACAGCATCCCAGGGGTTAAAATGCCTAGCATAGGTCATCCTCTTCTACCGCTGATCAGTTGTTCATTTGTATTATATGTCTTGTAAATATTATAATGCACAGAAAAGTAAAGGAAAGAATGTAACATACACGATTCCACAAGTATAAGCAAAGGTGGTCTCTAATCCTTATCTATTGGTATTTGGTTTCACTTGAGCTTTCATTTTACATATGGTTGTCTTATGCCTTAAATATTCAGTACATTCTTTCGTACTGTCGTCCCTTATTGGGGACGCTGCATTTCATGATGTAGGTACATGTACTCAATTAGTAGATCTCCCCAAAAGAAGCACATGATACTCATCGGTTGTTGGTGAGCTCCAGGTTGATTCAGGTCTTTGTCGAGTCTTTACTATGCATATTTTCATAGTGGTACAGTCATGGATTCTAGTAGAGGCTTTGTAGACATTGTAAAGCTATCATCTATATTCATAGTTTCACTTGTCACATGTATCGGTTTAGCTAGTCAACATGTGTTGTATATGAAGCTTTTCATCAGTAAAATTATCTGCATAATAGTTTACTTTCTCATCATAGGTCACTTTTAAAGCATGTGTTATATATGGTACTTGTCCGCCTCACCTAGGGTTGGGGTGTGACAATCGTCCCATTTCAAGTATCGAATGTATCCTATTCTGTCCCGAATACTACCGGACCGGAACGGTAACTAGAATGGACCGAAACGATATCGGTACAACCTGGTTCGGTGCCCAGCCTTAGTACCACCCGTTCTTTAATGTTCATACTTCACTTGCTGACAGTTCGAACACTTGGCCAAAAAGTCCACAATGCCTCTCTTCATACCATACCACAAATAGTGTTGCTTCAAATCATGATACATCTTAGCCGCTCCTAGGTGAATAGAGTTTTTAGAACAATGAACCTCTTCCAATATCATACGCACCCAACCACCCACTCTAGGCACACAAATATGACCAGAAATCCTCAAAACTCCCTCGAGATAAAGAGAAGCCGACTTAGCTTCACCATACTTTGTCTCGAATCACTCTCAACTTGTCATCCTCAAACTGGTGGGCATGAATCTGATCCATCAAAGTAGACCTAGCCTCAACAAAGGCTAAAACATAGTGAGATGTAGAAATAACAAGTCGAACCAACTGTCTATCCAATAACTAAACCTCAAAGGCCAAAGGTCTCTACTCCTCCTTCAGAAAAACTAAGCTAGCCATACTAGGAGTCTTCTGACACAAAGCATATGTTACCACATTTGCCTTGTCCAGATGATAAATAATGGTGATGTCATAGTCTTTCAATAATTACAACCACCTACGCTGCCTCATGTTCAAATTCGGTTGAGAAAAGAGATACTTAAGGCTACGATGATCGCTAAAGATCTCACAATGCACACCATAGAGATAATGTCTCCATAACTTCAAAACAAGGACCACTGCCGCTAACTCAAAATCATGAGTAGGGTATTTCTTCTCATGTACCTTCAGCTGACAAGAAGCATAGGCTATAACTCTCCCATTTTGCATCAATACTACACCTAGACCAACAGCTGAAGCATCACAAAATACCACAAATGCCATACCCTCCTCGGGTAGTGCCAAGATAGGTGTTGAAGTGTAAGATCCCATACTTTTTTCTCTATTCTTGCATAATATATGTGGCGTGGTATGGCATGGTTATATGAGGTGTATATGACTTGGTATCATACATTGGATATTAAGATTGCAATTGGTTGGAAATATCAAGGAACTAAACTAAAGTTTTAGGTCAAAGGGACCCCTCAAACAAAGTTCAGGATTAAAGAAATGGCTCGGGTAGAACTTCGTCTATTTGAAAGGTTTAAATTACCCCATACCTTGGGGTTATGCCTATGAGTGTCTAAAATACTAAGAATAGTGTGTTATGAGGTATTATAATAGCACAATGGTCGTATTTCAAGTTTTGAAGTCAAGAAAATTAGCAAAACTAAGGTCGGCAAAAGTTATCAAAGTTTCTCTAATAACATTTTCTTAACTTTGGGTCAAACGTCTTGGATGTTTTCTCCCAATATATAGAGAGTTATAAGGCCCATGACCTATCAAATCGAATGCCTATGAGTCTAGTTTGCAACGCACAAAACCGCGTATCCAACCGACAATGTAGTAAAAAGTTATGAGGGTTTCGCTGCGGACTGCCAGGGTAGAATCCGGGTCGCGATTCGAGTCGGGTCAAAAATATGGTATGTCGTCTTACTCGACGTTTTAAGCCATAAAAACATTTATTTTCACTACCTAAACAGAAAGAAAGCTTAAGAGAGGGTTCTAATGGTGTTCTTGCACGATGAAGGTTAGTTTTTGACAATCTCTACCATTAAAGGTTGCCACTGTGCCTAGAAACGTGATCTCTACACGGTGCAATCATTTTCCCCTTGTATTAATTGCATTTGGAGCTAGTTTTTGAAGATATAAATTGGTAGCTATTGGTGTTTCTTCAAGGTTTACACTTGGTTTGCTAAGGTAATCATCTCGGGACTCTTTTATGATTGTTTTTATGAAGTTCTATGGACGTTTCGTAAAGTTGGGCCCATTTGGCAAATCTACCGATTTAAGCTCAATTATGAATTGTTTATAGGTGTGTACCAGTTGTGTATATATAGTGTTTGTGAAGCTTAGGATGTAAGGAACAATTTTCGTGAAGAAACCACGGGTATTTGAGCGTTCATTGGAAAGGTATGTTAAGGCTAAGCTATGTCCTTCATTTTAGCACCACTCTTGGAAAATTCCTAAAACGCCAAATGTGATATTTTGCTATTCTCTTGCTAGAAAGACCTTTTTTGAAAGGCATTGGGATCCCAGCTGAATTATTTTCATGATTATATTATTTTGATATTCCACTCGTTCGAATAAATAGAGTATTAGACATCTACATGTCATTTTATTGGTTTCCTTGATTGTATGTCCGTATGTATGAATTCATATTTTTCTTTGGGTGATGTGACTTAAAATATTACGGAGACCCTTATTATTTTGTAACCACCCTTTTTTTCCCACTAAAGTTATTATGAAAAATCTTTAAAGTAACTCACAATCTTCAAAACTCTCAAATATAACTTAAATGTTTAAACTATTAGGATACTTGATTTTTGAAATACTTATTTTATAAATTATCTAGGAACCAAGATAGGAACTATATAAATCACCTTAAACTTGTTTTCTAAAATTCAAGTTAAGTTTTCAAGCTTATTTGGAAGAACATATGAGGTTCCATGAGATGGTTACATGTCATACGAAAGTTATTACGGGGTTATGAGAACAAGACTACAAATGGTCCAAGATTGGCAACATGACAACGGTAACATATATGTGTTATAAATCTATGAAATGACATGCTATGCATTCTACTCCCAAGCTATAATCGGGAGGTATGGAGCCTATTGCCTATATTTATATGTATGAGACACCGATGGCCACAGGTTGGCGAATATGTGTGTGTGTATTCATGACATACGATTATATGAGCATACCATGCATATTTAAATAGTAGGATGCCAAATGTCAACCATGGAGATTATTTGAGTTTCAGTTTCAGGTGGTATCTCTATTACCCTTTTACAGTAACTACCTATGATTCTACTTTCCGCTTTACATACCAGTACAATTTTATTCATACTGACATCCCATTGCCTAAGGACATTGCTTTTGTTTCGTGCGAGCAAGTTCAGGCAAGGATTCTGATCAACCCACCCACTAGGATTCGGGTTCAATTGTGAGTTGGTAAGCTCCATCTTATCATGGGGTTAGATGTTTACTTTTGTTGTACAGTTTGGGTATAGTCGGTGCCTTGTACCGACAGTGCTTATATCACTCATAGAGGCTATTGTGGACACAATATTCTGGGTTTTCTTTTGTAAGTTTCAATCTCTAGCCCATAGACTTGGCATGTATATATATGTGTGTGTAGGTAGGTATGTCTTCAGTTGTTGCCTCGTCGGCTAGCTAGTACATCTTTATTTTTTGGCTTGTCAACCATTGTTTGTATGGTTTATTCTCATTCAGGTCATGACCTTCAGGGTCCAGGCTTCACTTTTTAGAGGTTATGCTGCCCAATCTTTTTGTCTCACAGTTTGGTTAGCTAGTATGTTTTAGTGGGTAACTCAATCGAATAGGGTATCGAGTGCCAGTTACGCCCCATATTTTAGGGCGTGACGTGAGGTAATTAAATCATTGAACTTTTAGAATATCACATCACACTCATCAGTCCACAAAAATACAACAGTCTTTTGAGTCAACTTTGTTTTGTAATGAGGTATGGTCATTTTCTCTTTTGCACCACAAGAAAATTAGTTAATGCTAAGCCAAGTTGTGAGTGATACTAGATTCATAGTAGTTGTTGCTAATAGTAGGAAAAAACTTCTCATTCTTGATAACAATTATAGTATAATTTATCACTTTATGAGCCTATTAATGTATCAATATCTAACCTACTTCAAAAAAAAAAATGGTTTTTGATAAGGTAAACATTTTTTGTGATATGTTGAAAATGATGTTGGTAGTTCATGTTTTCAGTTGATAATATGCAATATTTTTTAGTGTTTCTTTCTTAATATTGTAATTGAATTTGGTAAGAGTTGATTTTTGATTTGGTATGTTTGACCAGGAGTGAGGACTCCTGGTGGTATTAGGTAAGGAGTTGGACGAAATCAAGACGCACCCATTTCATCATCTCAGTCTTTTTTTGTGCAAAGAGGTAGAAAACATTCTGTCAAGATTTGATTGTTTTCCTGACTTTTGAATTGATAAGCCTAAAATATAATGTCACTTAGACTTTCTTCTTTCCTTGCAATTCTAACTTATGATTAGGGGTGTACAAGCCAAACCGTAAAGTCAAACTAAACCGATGAACCAAATCAAACCAAAAAAAAAATGATTTGTGGTTTGGTTTGGTTGGTTTGGCGATTGAAAAAAAAAACCGACCACTCTTGGTTTGGTTTGGTATTAAAAGAAAAAAAGTCAAACCACTCAAACCAAACCGACATAATATATATATATAATTTTATTTTATTTATAGATAAAAAATATTATTTATAATCTACTTTGTTAATATATTTTTAGTTAGTTTATAATTTTCAATGTTTATATATTTTATTTCAAATTTGGGCTTGTAAAATTTTGTAAATATTATGTATATATATTAATATATGGAGGACCTTTTAGCCCCCTACACTATTTAATAGTGTATTTTAATAGTATATATGTGCCCACGTGGACACGTTACTTTTTATAATGATGCAATATTTATGATGTCCACGTGGGAACATATATACCTTTAAAATAGACTATTAAATAGTGCAAGGGTTAAAAGGTCATTTCCAAAGTTCGGTATCGTTATAGCAATTTCGGTCAAAGTTTGGATATATTTCAGATTTTTTTCCCTTTTATTTTGTATTAAGATCTGAAGTTACAATTATATTGTTATAGTTTTTCAAATTCGAAGTTAACAATTTACATAGTAAATATTTTGTTTTGTATTCAGTTTGCTTGTAGCCTTTAATCTTATTAATTTAACATAATGAACGTTGATATTTTTAAAAAAAAAATTGTACTCACGTGAATTTTATTGTCTTTTTGAAAATTTCTATTCATTTAACATTTTTTAAGTTTAGCTTATCACACAGGTAAGTGAAAATATATTTTATCTCTTTTCAAATACCGTATAGTTGTAAAAAAACCAAAAAAAAAAACCGAAAGAACCAACTTAAACCGAAATCGAAAAAACCGATTTTATGTGGTTTGATTTGATTTTTAGATTTAATAAACCGACATAATTGGTTTAGGTTTTTTTTAATGAAAAAACAAACCAAATCGACCTATGTACAACCCTACTTATGATGATATATTCCTATAGAGTATTGTGTTATATAAATTCTCTGAAAATTATTTTACTAGAAAAACATGTTTTGTGGCACAAAGTGGAGAATAAAACAAATATATTAAAAAATAGTTCAAAGGATAGGAAATGCTTTCATGTAAGTCTTAGCGTAGGAGAGAGCACAATAAGTGCATGTAGCTCAGCGGATAGAGCATCTCTTTCCTAAGCAGAAAGTCATAGATTAAACCCCTACTTGGCGTGTTACCCTTAGTTCTTTTTCCCCAGAAACAAAAACATAGGAGAGAACAATAAATGAAATTTAGAGGAAACCACCCCTTCTACTTCTTCCATTAAAAAAAAAGGTAGTATTTCCTTGGTAAATAGCATCTTGAAGTGAAGCGAAGGCATTTGAAGGAAAGAAATGATGAAAAGAACTTGAGGGAACTTCTGGTGAGTCGTTAGCTCATTGAGATTTCTCCTATGATTATTTTTTTTTTGGATTTTACCTATCATAGGATAGTTTTTACCATTGTGTGGTGATTTCGTTTGTCAATTGAATTTAAAGCGCCTCTTTATATAAATAGTTGGTTGACGTTTGCCCCACTTTCCAGAGATAACATAAGCTCATGTTTTGTTGTCAAGGTGCATTCCTGTGTTATCAAAGGTGTGCTTTAAGCGCGCTTAAGCCCTAAAGCGAGGCTCAAAATGTGTTGAGCGTTTTACCTCGCTTTATGTGTGCTTCAGTGTCGTCAACAAAGTTTTAAGACAAACTTTTCCTTGTAAATGAGCCTCTTATGAAGAAGTGACACTAAACAATTGATATTTCACTTTATCATAAAAAAAAATCCAATTTATTTGGTCATATATTTGTCATTCATGTTTATAATTATTAGTCTTGGACTAAACATACGCATTTTAATTTTTTTCTCCCTTTGCGCCTTTTTCCATTAAAACCCATGTTTTATTTGCACTTTGCGCTTAAAGCCCCCACGAACCTTAGAGTTTTGTTGCACTTTTCGCTTTTAATAACATTGGTGCATTCTGTAAAGAAATGACAACTAAAGAGCTAATGTGATGTTAATAGAAAGAGAGATGTGGCCAGTTTGATTTAGCAACAAGCAAAGACAACCTGGTTGCTGGCTATAGAGTTGTTTGAGGGGACTGAAGCACTTCTCTGTCGGCGAGTGCGATTTGCGCTACACGAACAGTCCACAATGAACCAATTAAAGCAGGAGCCTTTCACATGATGACATGAGTCTGCAGGTAAGTTAATTACCAAATGTGCGTAAACTAATTGTAGGTGCAACAACAAATTAAAGTGGAAAAAATACTAATGATAGCAGTCGGACTAACATGCAGAGAATTTGAAAATTGCTTATAAGTGTGAGTGCTCTTTTTCTTTACTAAAAAAAATAGGATAAGAAGTTGAACTTAATTTTATATTACTGTATTGACTCTTAAATAGAGAAAGTTTAGCGTGAGCTGCAATATACATTTGAGAGTGAAAATACCATATTACTCCCCCTGTTCCAATTTATGTGACTTACTTTCATTTTTAGTCAGTCCCAAAAAGAATGACACATTTATATATTAAGTAACAATTTAAATATAAATTATTTATTTTATCCTTAATGAAATGATTTACAGCCATACAAATTTCTATCATTCATTTTGGGCCACAAGTTTTAAAAGTCTTGTTTTCTTTCTTAAACTTTGTGCCGAGTCAAACTACCTCACATAAATGGAATGGAGGGAGTACTAAACATTCACACAAATCTTGTTAAGCTATCCTCATTCAAAGAACTAGCTAGATGTGGTTTTATTTAAAAGTATAGGTGTGTGATTAGATGGACAGAATAGTTAGAGATGGGAGCTTCAAGTAAATTGTCTTCCCTTTGCTCGTGGGAAGAGCTAACAATTGTTTTCCTCAAAGACATGAAATACTAACTTCAATAGTTATTAGTGTTTGTTAGAAGAAAGTTCCTGTAAACCATTTATAAAAGTGAGCACAAGAATTTGGCTTGCTAATTTCTTCAATACGTCATCCATTATCTATGCACCATAGCTCGCACGACTACTGACATCTATTGTAGTTGTGTGATATTGTAACAAACCCAATAACAAGACCAACACAATTCAAATTCAAACAACCGACAAATCTATTTCACTAACTCATAATTGGAATTACAACGAAAAATGGAACCAACAAAGAAAACTATTGTAGGAGATAACTAGAAGGGAGATGACAAGCATAAACTCAAAGAAAGGGGATGAGAGGACTGGACATTTTTCTCACCAATTTGCATAAATCGCTTCTTCTCATCCATCATCCTTTTAGCTAGTTGTTAAATGGGTATGGGTCCAAAGCAGCCTTTCCAAAGGCCTTCCAGTTTTGTTGCTTCTTCCCGGCCCAATAACTAGTTGTGTGACATCCGTACAGGTATCGACATTGGGCCGAGGCTAGTTCATAACAGATATGACTTCAATTAAGCATGACATCAAAGAAAATAAAATTAGTTTAATCATGTTTATGAATTGTTTTATATAGGATGTTACAATGACATTATCATTCCTCTCCACTTTCATTTATTTCTTATATTTCTAAGTTGGCCCGACTACTTAAGAAAATTGTTTGAAATGTTTGTCGAAAAGACACCAGTGAGATGATTATTTTGATAGAAATAGGGTATAAAAAAACTTATCCACATAGAACTTAATCTTTGAAAATTTTATTCTAGTATTACAGAAAAACTATTGTAGAAGATATAAAGGTACTTATGATCTATATTTCTAGGACTCTTCAAAAATGTCAACAGGTGTGTATGGGATTCGCCTAAAATAGTGTATTTTTGGAGAATCCGATACAGATGCAGCATCAAAAGTGAAGAGTTCGCGCAATTAAATTGCCTCAGTGGACTACTGTAAATGATGGCTCTTCTTTTGGCTCTACAGTTTGTGCCTAACATATTTGCATGTCTTTAATTTTAGTTTGTTTGAAATATTAATATCTTTCTTGAAAAGAAGGGCAACATCAAGATGAAGGATTATCAATGCATTGTAACACCCCAGAAATTTTTTGACCTAAAACTCGAACCATCCTTCGTTGTGCATAGGATTTTGTCAAGGAATTTAAAATTTTCTTAAGTGTTAAGGTCACTAGATATATCATTGTAACATCCCAGCTTAAAAAGAGCTAGAATTAGAAAGATACTATTTTTGGAAAAAGTAAATTTGGAAATTTTGGCAAGTTATGCTAAGTATGAATTTTGGGTCAACTTCAAACGACCATAACTTTCAGTACATGATGAGTTAGGCGGCTAATAAGATATCAAATGAAAGTTCTTGGAATCATATTTCCAACGCCACCGAGTTTGCTAATTTTTGAGCTCGTATGAGGGAGATATGTCTGTTTGAAGTCAAGCAGTCCAATTAAGAAAAGTTACTCGAAAATATGAAGGGTATTTTGGTCCGTTCCTTACCCAATCAGCTTAAAACAAATTTTAATAATATTTTGGGGAAAAAATCTGATTTGGGTCAGTTTTAATATAAATACAAATACGCTTAGGGTTTTAGAAGAGAGTCATTCCTAAGTTCTTTTAAAGTTTTGGGTCAGCTTCAAACGACCATAACTTTTAGCACCATTATGAGTTAGGAGACTCATAAGATATCAAACGAAAGTTCTTGGAATCCTCTTTCCAACACTGCCGAGTTTGCTAATTTTTGAGCTCGTATGAGGGAGATATGCTCGTTTGAAGTCGGGTTGTCCAAATAAGAAAATTTCCCCAAATATATAAGGGGTATTTTGGTCCTTTCCTTACCCAGTCGAATTTAAACATTTTTAGTAAGGTTTTAGGAGTCAGAATCAGTTAGTTAATCCTAAAATATGCTTAGAGTTTTTAGAGGAGTTCAAGAAGAGAAAAAGAGGAGAAAAGGAAGAGTGTTCAAGATTTTTGTGATTCTTCGAGGGATTTCGCCAAGGATTTTATCCTAAGAGGCATGTAAGCTTCCATATTGTTGGATTTGTTTGCCCACACCTCAATCATCAGTTTATTTTATGAATTTCATCCATGAGATTGAGTATATTGATAATCTTGTTGAGTCCTTAATGTTTTGTGCTTCGTTTTTGATAATGCAATTCTTGTTGAGTTCTTGAGGTGAGAGTTGCGAATGAGTGTTGTTCTTGGAGGGGTTTTGGTGTAGAATTCACTGTAATTAGGTTGGGTTTAAGTATATAAAAGAGTTTGAAGGAAATCATTCGAGTTTAGACAAGGTAGGGTTGGAAAAATTGAAGAAAAATTTGTCAGATTCGTTTGGAACATGGCTAGGGCGGCGCGCCCCTGTTACGCTTGAGGGGATGGCGCTCTGCGCCTGCAGTGCACCCCAAACCAGCCTCAATCAACTGAGGGCTGGCGCGGTGCCCTGCTGCTGCGCCAGGGATGTCAGGCCCTTTCCGCCTCCGTTCTTCGTTCTGTATTCAATCTTTCAAAACATGTATTTGCTCTCTTAGTGATTTTTACTATCCAACCTATATCCAATCATCAAGAAATCCTATATATCAAGTCATGATCCTTGTATTCATAATTCAAATTCAAGGAAGAGTCAAGAATAGAGTTCAAGAAAGTCTTTGAGTTAAATTGTGAATCATTTGAGATCAACTATCAATTTGAGTAAAGTTTGAGAAAGTCCATTTGAATCTTTTTGAGGAGTCTTCTACAATAACCTTTAAATTGTTTCAATACTCGTGTAAGTGAGTATGAGAATGAGGAAAATGTATTCATGAGTCTACATTATCATTGAGATCTTTGAGTCAAGTAGTTCATACCCATAAATTCCACATGAACTCCATAATTTGATTATCTTTGAGAGGAGTAATATCTTCAAGTTCCAAGTTTTGAGTATTGATTTCCTAATCATTTTGGGATTATATTCCTAATCATGGGAATACTACAAGTTACCCATGAAGGTCCTTCAGTTGAGTAGTTCATGCCCATAATTTCACATGAACCCTATGAGTCGAGCAGTCTTGAGATGAGAAATATCATTGATTTCTTGAGTTGAGTAATTCATACCCATAATTCCGCATGAACCCTCCGAGCCGAGCATTCTTGAGATGAGTAGTATAATTGACTCCTTGAGTTCTGAAGTTTTTGAGTTTGAAGTATTGAGTTTTATGCATGCTTATTTAAAACCTTGAATTGCGTCGTTCACGTCCATAATTCGGCATGTTGACATCCCTTGAGAGGGCGCAACATCATGGTGACTAGCCAAAATATAATAATTCAATTTTAAAAAGGGTTAAAGAATTTTAAAAAGGATAAAGGGGTAAAAGGGAGTCGCCACCTAATTTTAAGAAAACTAGGAAACCAATTAACAAATTAACTTTAAAAAATGTCTACGAAACCAATAGATTCTAGATAAGGGGTTCAAGTTATTTCGAACAGAAGGTGTTAGACATCCTTCGAAATCCACAATTGTAGGTCCCGACTAAATTCATTTTTTCAAATTGAGGAGGAGATAAAAGCAATATACAAGTAATAAAAACATGTAATATAAACAAATAATAAAATAAAACAAATAATATGAGAAAAAACCTAATTTTGTCTATTGTCAATAATATACAAAATAATGAATAAATAATATAATTCGAACTTTATTCGAATAGTTTCAATGGGAAGCAACTCTGGATACTTGTAAAGACACTTAGTAAAAGTGTTAGAAATAAATTAACATGAATAAAAATAAATGAATCAAAGAATAACTTAAAAATAAAAACTCGTCTTATTAACATGAAAGGCCTTGGAAATCGACGATAATTTCTTCATCGGTCAATTTTAACAAACTAAATAGATGAACTTAAACTAAAAATTTCCGTCTTTTAACATTGGGAAGGCCTCAAAAACCAATGAAGAGATTTTTTTCATTGGCCAATTGAACACTATTTATCTAATTAAACCAACTAAAAGAACAACATAACATTCTAGGCCGTGAACAATAATTTATATAAAAAATAGAAACCAAATAGAATTATTATAATACTAAATTAACTCAAAGAGTAAGAAAATTACAATAGCAAAATTCAACATTGAATGAAATGTAAAATAAAATAGCTAGTCAATCATCATGAAGAATAGACACAACAGTAAATAAATTAATAAAACTAACAACTCAACAATTGATTAAATTAATGCATCCAAAAGAAAAAGGAAAATTAGTCATAAATAATAAAATAATAGCACAAGATAACAAAAGAATTGAAACAACTCACAACAATTATAGCTAAGCAGAGAAGAACAATCACCAAAACATTAACAAATGATTAAAAAAATAAAGTAAATATAAAACTGGATCACCGTAGAGAGTGAACGGAGACAGCCTTGTTGGTGCGAGATCTAGTTTGACATGTTGTTCGACCTTCATCGGAGTTCGTAACTGCTGGTTGCTCCTCCGTTCGTAGTGGTGTTGCTGTCCATCGGAGCTTGAAGAATACCTGTAAAACAAACAAAAATCGTAAAGGAAAAAGGGGATGGGGACCAGCGGCGTTACAGCAACATTGGTTGCTGGGATTTTGGGGTCGTTTTCGGTAACTTTTTCACCGGAAAATGGAGAAAAACGAAGGGGTTTTGGGTTTGGTTCGCTGGTCTGCCGGAAAAGAGAAGAGGAGAAACGAAATGGTGATGGGTTTGGGTTCCGGTTCGTTGTTGTTGGTGGTATCAGGTGAGCTCATGGTGTGGTGGAGCTAGGTGTTTCTGATGGTGGTTTTGACGGGAAAAATGGAGAAGGGTCTGGTTTGGAGACGGGAAAAATGGAGAAGGAAGAATGGTTTCGGTGTTGAGTTGGGTTTTTGCTGGCGGGTTGGGTCTGGGTTGGTAGTGATTTTGAGGTCTGTTGACACCCAATTTTGGACCTCCACAATATAGATTAACATCGAACTTCTTCAATTTCAAAACGATTTCAAACAATTAGCTTTAGAAAATTAAAAATATATATATATATAAAAAAAAAAAAAAAAATATTTTCAAGTTATTTTAAATAGTTTATCACTTATTTATAATTTTTTAAATAATATATATGTTACGTATATAATTGGTACATTTTTTATAATATGCGAAAATGGTCTCAAAAAGATTTTAGTTTTACTTAAATACTTTATTAAATTAATGTTGTCTAAATTAGTAGTTTATATTTTGAGTCATGAGTTCATTAGGCTAATTATTTTATTTCGTTAAAATTAAGAAGCTCGTTAATTAGCTATATTTATTCATTTCGTTTAAGCTCTAGCCGAATTAATTGATTACCTCAATTTGGGTGAGTTGTATAACTTAATGGGCTAGATTTGCTATCCAATGACCATTTTTAACAAGACCCATTTTTGAGGCTTTCTATTTGCAATTGCATCAGCCCAACTCCAATCATTCCCAGCCCACTTTTAACACTCTTAAATGACCCTAAACCCGACCCGACCCCATCCCCTTTTCCTTCTAATTCCAGTTCAACGTTAACACAGCCCATCCCAAACACCAACATCAGCAGCGCACAAACGTACACAGGAGCAATGCTGCTTCCTTGTCTTCTTCTTCTTCCCGTCCCTTTCAATCATTATGTCGCAGCAGAGCACGCATCTTACCCCCTTTCCTCTTTCGGAATGAGGCGATTTTTCGGAGAAAAGGTTGTCTTCCTTAAATGGTGAAAGATCTTTTGGAGTTTGAATTTCGAATGGGCCTCCCTTCTATCCGAAATCTATCCGTTTCCCCCCAAAAAATCAAAAATCCTAGGTTTCCTTCTATATAATTGCTTTATTCACTATTGGATTGGGGGAGGATTTTTAGTGGTCGAAAAAAAATAATATAAATATAAGAATACATACAATCAGTAGCTATATTTAGGCAAGAAGCGACGAGAGATCTGCTTTTTGTGCTCGCCGTTTGCAAAGCTTGTTGGAATCTCGTTGTGGTATTGAAAGTTGTGATTTCCTTGCTCGTTTTTGTCTCCGCTCGCTGCACCTTTGAAGGTAATACCCACCTTTAAATTCAAGCATTTTACTTTAACGTGTTGTTGTTTGATTTGTGACTATGTGAAGCTGTCCGTATGCTATCATTTGGGACCATTTTTGACTTGTTTGTTGGCTGTAAATCAGTGAGGAATCCAGTTTGTTGGTCCTTATTGTTGTTAGTTTTTCGTTTCTTTGAAAGTTTGTTGTTT
>JAJOOR010003903.1:0-31908 GCA_036250505.1 Solanum acaule | reverse complement strand
TTATTAAAAATATTTTTCCGGAATTATTATTTATTTTAGATAATTAAAATAGAGTGTATTAAGAAGAGTTACAAGGCAATTAGTAATTTTTTTCTACTTATTTACAATTTCTTTAGTAAAGATGTGTATAAAAAGAAAGTAGACAAATAATATGAGTATATGAGTGAGATGAAAATATATTTTCAAGGCCTACCTTGCTAGCCTTGCCCCTTTATGCGACTTTATCCATACACTGTGAAGATAAATGTATTATATATTTTATAAGATTCAAGTTTCAACACAAATAAAATTATAAAAATGAAAATATAACAGTACGTGTCAAAGAAAACAGTAACAACAACAGGTAACAAGTTAGAAAAATTAGTGATTGGGTTTTAGAGTGTTGTAACTATTCTTGTCCAGAATAGTATATTTATTGAGATATATATATATAGTTGATAGAAAAGATATGGGCAGTTAAAAAAAATTGCCAGCATAGTATTAAATTGACCCACAATTGTCTTGCAATTTCCACTCACTTTATTTAATAGGTGATTAGAATTATGCATGTCTTCAATTTGGTATTTGACGTTAATAGTAAATTAGTTTGAAGACATAAAAAACACACAAATCTTATCTTATCTTGTAATATAGAACTATTTTTAAAAGTAACGCGAGTTTAAAGAAAATAGAGTGTAAATAAATTTCAATATAAGAATAATATTTTTAATAGATATTCAATTCAAAAACCTTTTCTCAATTAATAAATGCTAACATAATGTACATTCTCACTAGTCACTATGATAAATAATATATATTTTGTGTAAATGAAACGCAACATGATAAAATTAAACAAACAATCATTTAATGAGATTTTTGAGTTTTCAAAACAAACGATATCACTTTCTTTTTTTCCGCTCTTTTTTCATATTGTCCTCCATTTCTTCACGCCATTGCTTTAGTAGCATTAAAGGGTTTATTTAATAGGTGATTAGAATTATGCATGTCTTCAATTTGGTATTTGACGTTAATAGTAAATTAGTTTGAAAACAATAAAAAATATACAAATCTTATCTTATCTTGTAATATAGAACTATTTTTAAAAGTAACGCGTGTTTAAAGAAAATAGAGTGTAAACAAATTTCAATATAAAAATAATATTTTTAATAGATATTCAATTCAACGCGTTAAATAAATGTGGATATAAAATATAAAATAAAAATATTGATAAACTAATAATATGACTTTATTCCCTTGCACTTTTTCACTTTCAATATAATATTTTAATTTATTTAATTGAAGTTGATATAGACCCCACAATTATCTTGCAATTCTCACTCAAACTTTATATTCTCTCTCCTTTTGGGCCCCACGATCCACATGTCAAAAAATGGGTGGAGCCTCTTCCAACTTTGGTTGGTTGGGCCTTTACCATAATAATTTTTTTCTACAAATCATTGCTGAAATGCTCTTTTTTAAAACTTTGTTGTGATTCCAACAATTAAACATTTCTCTGCTCTCGTTCCTTTTACACGGAATATGTTCATTTTAATAGTTTTTAGAAATTATAGGTATAAATTTTTATTTTTTTAAAAAAAGTTAAATTCTTTTTTCAAAATCTATGGTTAAACGTATGGTGAAACTTTACCCAAAAATATTTGGTAAAAAAGTAAACTAATTTTTGTGATGTGACTTGTGTAATAGAGTGAATCTACCACTAAGGTCTCTTCATCTTCTTCTACAAAAAAGAAAGAAGTGACACAATGATAAACTTTTTATTTATATTGTATATGCAACTATTTTGAGCTTAATTTTAGTAATCTAAAACACTTATATAAAATAAGATATCTATCAGATGCAAAAACTAAGTTTTTAGAGATTGTAGGCCACACTTCTGATTGTAGAAATAAATGAAAACATTAACACTACCATTTTGGAAATTCACTATCAGCTTGGATAAGTTTCCAAGATTCAACTTGGAAAAAGCCGTGTGCAACCACGGCTTTTTCATGATGGCTCCCAACCATTGGGATCCATTTACTAAAACTTTTTCTCGTCCTCTACGATTAGATGATTCCATCAGATCAGCTCTCACTTTCATTTCACAGCCTTCAGGAGAGGATCATCTTGTCATTACGGTTTATGGTGCAACTATTCTTTCCTCTAAGGATGAGGGAGCCATTCAGGTATCGTTCTGTCTCCATCTCCTCACAAAAAAAAAAGAAAGAAGAACCCGATGACTTGTTTTCTATGTATGTATAGTCTCAGGTGAAGAGAATGCTGAGACTCTCTGATAAGGATGAACAAGATGTCACATATTTTCATAAGCTTCATCCACATGCTGAGGCCAAAGGATTTGGTCGGTTGTTTCGATCACCAACCTTATTTGAAGATGTGGCCAAGTCTCTTCTTCTTCGCTTTTGCCCGTAAGTTAATCATATATTATATACAAGCAATTTGTAAAACTCGAACTTTGAAGTAAACTAAGATATATAGATTAAATGAATCAGGTGGAAGACATCTTTGGATCTGGCAAAGGCTCTTTGTGATGTACAACTGAAAAAAGTCAGAATGTCGAAAAGAAAGAGAGCAAATATTGGAGACTTCCCAAGCCCGAGAGAATTAGCAAGTTTTAGAGAGGAAGAGCTAAAAGGCAAAGGGAAATTTGGATATAGAGCAACGGACTTGATTAAGTTGGCTAAACAAGTTGTTGATGAAAAAATTAAGTTTGATAGTGCTGATGAAGGGGATTACTCTAAGCTGAAGATAAATGGTGTTGGTCCTTTTACCACTAATACTATCATGATGTGTATTGGACACTATCATAATATTCCAATTGATACTGAAACGTTGCGTCATATGAAAGAGGTAACAAACTTGTTTCTCTGCATATCATCAAAAATAACTAACATTACACATGGATCATTTGCTGATGGAGGTAATAGTATTTCTTAAGTCCTCTTATATATATTTACATTTTACTTGTCATGATTTCAGTTTCATGGACTTAATATGAGAAAGCGTAAAAAGGGATCAATTAGTGTGGAAACAAAAGCGAAAATACAAGAATTCTACAAGATTTATCATCCATTTGAGTCTTTGGCTTACTGGTAAGTTACGTTGGGGATATCCATTATTTTCATTGATTTGTATCTAATCATACACTTGATTTGTTGGTCTTTAGGTTTGAACTTGCCAACTCTTATGAAATAAAACTTGGCAAGACATTAGGTGAGTTATTACCATCAGAATATCATCATGCCACCGGAAGCAAGAAATATTAAGGTAGGTAACATTATTAATGTGTGTCCTATACTTTTTAGCAGTTTCAAATTTGAATTAGCAGTAATTAGCCTAGGTATCAATCATTTAGAAGCCTAGACATATATAGTTGTTACTGCTTTTATTTTGAAGTAAGTTTTATAATATGTTCATGGTGTGACTCTATATGTTTATTGGTCTTAATTAATTCTTTCTATGGCTTTGAGCAGATGTGATGTGTGATGTGTGATGGATAGGATATTGGATTGAAAGAAAGAAAAAACTTCCCTGTCTTTCTCTTCTTTATTTTGGTTTTATCCCTTCGACGAATTTCGGCTATGACCAATGGATGTTAACTAATATTAGATTTTGAAATTGATGATCATGTATATATAGGGTTGATTAACAACTTTCGTTTTGATTTTGTTTTTGTTTTTGTGCGGACTTCACTATATCACATGATTTCAACTTGAATCCATGTTTCTGTCTGTTTGAAAGACTTACAACAGATTTTTTGCTTATTGATCAATAGAAAAAAAAGGGGACTGGTATGGCGCCCCATATGTAGATCTAGCTAACTTGACTTGAGTCACAAGATAAAAGTATATATACTTTGTTTGATATATTAAAAACAAAATAATATGTACTGTATAATTTCCAAAAGAAATATTTGCAGCTAGAAGTATCCTCCCTTAAAAAGATTTTAAGGGACACTTGAATCTTTAATCTTGCTAATGCATGCATTAAAATCATTTGCATTATTAATATCATTAGTAATACACAATAGAATGCAAGTATTAGTTATACATGATGTTTTGAAAGGCGGAGGCATGAGGCAAGATGTTTTACTTAGCACACGGCGTAGCGTAAGCCCCATGAATATTTTAATTTTAATTTGTGATTTAGTAAAATAATATAATAACACAAAATTATAAAAATACATCAATAGTTTGAAATAATTAATGAAACTCATAGAAATTAAAATTTCTAACATTATTTTACATGTAATATAAAAATTATTATGAGACGTTAAACAATTTTAATCTCTCTTTCAAAAAAAATTATTATTTCTAATAATTTATTACTATAATACTATGCAATTTATCTTCCTAAAAGATATTAGTAATCAATAAAAAAAATTGATATTATTATAAAAATATAACTCCATCATGAATAAAAATAAAACTAAAATAAAACTACTTTTAAATAGAGAAACAGTAAAATATGATATTTTGAGACACATTTATGTTTCTTGAATATAAGCTATATATTTTTTATAAATACCCTCACATTCAAAGATGTGCAGTTGCATTGATCGTTTTGGACACAAGTTCTCCTTTATTCCAAAATATAAGCTATGATCAAATTTTAATTCGACAAACTACCTAAAATTCATCTAAACAATTTTTAATGGAGCCATCAAATTTCAAGATAATAGATCATAAAATTCATGATCACCTAAACTATGACCAAATTTGAAAAATAACCATTTTAAACATAATTAAAGATTAAAATAACATGATTCAGATTTGTATTCTCTTTTAATAACTATCCCAGGAGCATAAAACATACCGTGTATCTTTTCTTTGACTAAGACAAAACTAATAAACCTCCTTACAACAAATTGTACTCTCAATTAATATATCTGAGAATTCAAGATATTATGTTTCTTCCTTTTAAACTAGTGATAATCTTTAATATCTCTTTTCATTAATTAATTAAGCATTACTAGCATCTCAAGGTAAATTTCTATCAAAAAAAATTCACCACTAATATTCACTTAAGACAATTTTTAATTTATGTATAGACCGTATACAACCTCTCACATGTATAGAACATATATGATTTTTAATAATTTCTAATAAATAGAGTACCGTTACTATAACTATTTATTAATATAAAATCATAATCCATATGATGTAATTAAACATTAATCACATAAGAGAAAAGAGTAAAATAATATTCATGCAATACATTCTTTAAAAAAGTATTTTGAAGAAAATCGTGGAAGACACTGCCACCAATTCAAAATGCATGTATATTATTTTTTATTTTTTTTAATAAATGAATTTGTCTAAGTAAATCAAGACAGGAATAAGGACTCAACGTGTCAGAAATTATCCTCAGCAAAATAAAGAGACCTAGCCGCCACTTTAGTAACTGGCCAATCTATAACCATTGCACTTTAATTGCTTTTATTTTAATATATTAATATACCAGTAAAATTATCAGCACCTTACGCGGAAATTTATATAAAATAATACTTAAAATTTACTAGTCATTAAAATTAAAACACAATATTATTTTACATACAAGATTACGTAGTAACGAACATTAATAATGTAAAGAAAATGATAATTATAACATCTTATCATTTATCCTTCGATCAATCATCTTTAATTTGATTTTATAATTTATACTTGAACTCATGTCAAAAGTTTATTGGGCCTGTTTGGAAGGACACCCTGGTAATTGGATTTGGTGTAATTGGGTGTAATTACACTGTCTGTCCTGTTTGGTTGGACATGTAATTACTTGGTCAGCAGGTAATTGGTGTAATTGGCAGGGGTTAATTACACTCTATAATTCACAGACAGAGGCTGTGAATTGCTGGTAATTACATGGTGTAATTATCAGCTGATTACTTTTTAATTTTATTTTTTTTAATTTCTATTTTTATTTTTTTGTTTTAATTTTTTTTTACTTATATCATTTTAAGTTTTTTTTTTATTATTATTCTAAATTTTTTTTAAAGTTTTTATTTTTATTTTATATTACTATATTTCATTTTCTTCTTGTTCTCAACCTTACTTTACATGATTCTATGCAATTTTTTCGTATTATCTATTTCCTTATGCCATGCTTATTTTCTTATTAGCATAATTTTATTAGTATTCTAATTTTTAAATTAAAATAGAATTTATTGTTAAGTAAGGTTATAGACTAACGTTTTCTTTTTTAAGAAAAAAATAAACATAAATCATATTTATGCATGCTATGTTGAAATTTGCTATAAGAGTATCATGTTAAATTTTTTGTTTTAAATTTATAACTTATGTTATATTTTCAGTTTCATTTGTTTTAGTAATATTGAATTCACATTGCACGTCATTTTTTAATAAACTTGATAGATTATCTTTTTGCCAAATATTTAATAATTTATGACATTTTATTTATATATTAATCTTTTTATCAAACATGCATTTCACGATGATCGTAGAAACTTCATACTTTTAGTTTTTACTATCAATTCAATTGAAATATATTAATTTGAAAAAATATAAATCAATTATTTTTTCATAATATAGGTTAAAGAATATATGTTTATTAATTAATATATTTTCAAAAAAAGAATATATATCTTAAATATTTAATTTAATGTCATTTATAAAGTTTCTTATTTGTTTAGTATAAATTTTAGGGATAAGGGTCTGAAAAATAACCCAACTTTGATCGGATTTGCTGTTGCGATACTAAACTTTCATAAGGGCCTATTACCTCCCTAGATTATTTAATACCGTAATTTTTACCCCCTGAATTATTTAATAGTGTATTTTAAAGGTATATATGTGTCCACGTGGACACATTACTGTTTATATTTTTGCATTATTTTTTATGTCCATGTGGGCTTATATATTTGTTTAAAATACGGTATTAAATAGTCTAGGGAGGTAATAGGTCCTCATGAAAGTTTAGTATCACAATATCAAATCCGACCAAAGTTGGGGTATTTTTCAGACCATTATCCCTAAATTTTAAATAATTAATTTTTATTTTTAAAATTTAATATAATTTTATGATTGCAATTGTGCATCCAAACAAAACATGTGTAATTACGCTGTGGCATCCAAACATGACATGTGTAATTACAGTGTAATTTGGCAACCAAACAGGTCAGTGTAATTACTAGACTGATAATTACTACCCTAGTAATTACACCAATTCCAATTATCAGGTGGCTCTCCAAACAAACCCTTACTCTTATCTTCTTTTCCTAGTTCATTTCGCACATCAAGGTGCAATAAAGTTTTTAAGGTTTTTATGTCCTTACAACGGCATACCAAATTTGAATTTTGTCTTCAAGAGATGGTATGGTAGTACAGATCTTTAAAAAATTGTTTTATTGTACCTTCAACAATTTCAGTAGAGAAAACTTGCGTGAATACTCAATTAACGTGTGTTATTTAATTTGTACTAACAAATACTTATAACTTTTTTGCAAAAACATAAACAACAAAGTTCAAAACATGTACTAAAAAAATAATTAATAACATAAGCATAAATTAATGGCTGTCAATACTAAAAAACTGCCAAAAAACGACGGACATAAAAGCGACGGACTGCGTCGCTCCAAAAAGCGACGTCATTTGCCACACTGTCCGTCGCTTTTTAATAAAAATAATTATTTTTAAAATTATTTTACAAAAAGCGACGGACGACATCTCTTAGTCCGTTGCTTTTTTTCGCGGATTTTTGCGCTAAATATATATATAATTAATAATTATTTATTTAATATATATAGAGACGCCGTCCATCACTTTTTAATAAAAATAATTATTTATAAATAAAATAATAACCACTTTGTCCATCGTTTTTAATTTATTTTGTTTTATTAATTAGTATTTTTAAAATGCGACAGACGGTATCTCTTAGTCCGTCGCTTTTTGGTCAAAATATCTAGTCTAACATTTTTAAAAAGCGACGGACAGCGTCTCTTAGTTCGTCGCTTTTTAGTCAAAATTTTGGTCAAATATTTTTTAAAAAGCAACGGACAAAGAGACACTATCCGTCGCTTTTTTTAAATTATGTTGAACCAAAAAGCGGATTTTCCCCCCATTTTCCCATCTCTCTTTCTCTCTCTTCTCTCCCTTCTCTCTAAAACCAAATTTGTTGCGCTGTCGCTGCCGCTGCCCCACGCCACCACACGCCGCCGTTGCCCTTCTCTCCTTGAGCATTAGTCCCGTCGCTACCTTACCCCATCGGCGCGGCCACCCATCATCCCCATTGCCTCTTTTCCTTAGCTTGTTAAGGTTAGGGTTTAATTTTAGTTTTTTTCAATTCTAGTAATATTTGATTTGTTATAAACTAGTATATTGTTTTAGTTTGATGAATTGTGTTAGTCAATTGTTAATTTGTATATTTGATTATTGTTAGTTAGGTAGAGAATTGGGGATTTTTTATTTTAGGGTTTTCTTCTAAATTGATTTTTTTTATAAAAAAAATATGATTGTGAATTGAGTATTAGAAGATAGAATTAACAAATAATTAGAAGTTAGAAGTTAGATTAGTTGCATTTTCCAACTTTGAAATTCTTGAATTTAGTATGTTTGACGGTTGAAGTTAGAAAAACATTGAATTGTATATGAAAGTTAGATTACTTTGAAGTTAGAAAAATATTGGATAGTATATGAAAGTTGAAATTAGATTAGTTGAATTTTCCAACTTAGAAGTTCTTGAATTTCGTAAGTTTGAAAGTTGAAGTTTGAAAAATTGGGGACTTTTAAATATGATTGTAAATTAAGTATTAGAAGTTAGAACTAACAAATTGTAACACCCCGACTTTTTAAAACGTCTAAATTAACTCGTATCTTCGTGGAAAGACAAGGAGGGTGGGTAATAAATTAAGAATGATGTGGTATGTCATATTTTAAGTTTTCTAGGGTTGTATCTCAAGTTTTGAAGTTAAGTAAGTGGCAAAATAAAAGTTGGCGAAAGTTATCGTAAGTTCCTTTTTAATATTTCTCTGAAATTTGGGTCAAATGTATTGGATGTTCTCCCAATATATAAAGAGTTAGAAGGCCTATTACCCATTAAATCGAAGCCCTACGAGTCTAGTTTGCAACGCACAAAACCCAGTATCAAACCGACATCATAGTAAAAAGTTATGAGGGTTTTACTAGGGACTGACGGGGCAGAATCCGGGTCGGGTAAAAAATATGGTATGTCGGCTTATTTAACGTTTTAAGCCATGAAAACATTCCATTTCAGTTCCAAACCAGAGAGAAAGCTTAAGAGAGGGTTCCTATGGAGTTCTAGCATTATGAAGGTTAGGTTTTGACGATTTCTACCATTAAACATTGCCCCCGTGCCTAGAAACGTAATTTCTACACGTGGCAATTGTTTTTCCCTTCTATTAGCTGCGTTTGGAGCTGGTTTTTGAAGATATAAATTTGTAGTTATTGGTGTTTCTTCAAGGTTTAAACTTGGTTAACTAAGGTAATCATCTCGGGACTCTTTTATGATTGTTTTTATGAATTTCTACAGACGTTTCGACAAGTTGGGGCAATATGGCAAATCTGCCAATTTAAGATTAATTATAAATTGTTTATAGATGCGTACCAGTTGTGTATATATAGTGTTTGCGAAGCTTAGGACATAAGGAACAACTTTCGTGAAGGAACTACGGTCTTTCGAGCGTTCATTGAAAAGGTATGTTAAGGTTATTCCCTTCGTCGACATGTTTCCTTAGAGGTAGTTTACGTTGGTGATCTTGTAGATGTAATTGTGAGTGGTTGGCTGATTGAGTGGTTATAAACCCTCATTTTAGGGACTCATAATCTGTTAAGAACGACCCTAAGTTAGGAACGACTTGGAGATTATTCATATATATTATTTATAGCTAAATTGCTCATCTTTAGCCTATTCAATTATTTGTTAGCTTTTGTTGTGTATATTTTTATGGGTAGGCTGGGGTCCTATCCCGCCAATCTTTACTACTCTTTGAGGCTTGTAGACTAGTGTGTGGGGGTGTACAACTATGTTATGGCCATGCTGGCCTAGTTTTGTTGGTTTGCTGAAGCTTGTGAGTTGTTAGATGTATTATCTTGATATACACCTGCTTTCAGTTTTTGTATAGATATCATGGTGGCCTCGATGGCCCAATCAGGACATCTGTGCTAGGTGATTATTTATTTATATGATCTCCTAGGAGTAGCTGTTTCTTTTATAGATCAGTTGACAGGGGCCTTGCAGGCCGAGAGCTTAGTTTTAAGCCGAGATATACTTGTTTATTTGCTTGATTGCGTGTGGCTGCCATGCGCTAGTATCAAATGGTTCAGAAGGGTCGGCTCGGGCCTGAGTTTTGGCATTAGGAGCCAGTTGCTCTCCTCAAGTTTTGGGCGTGACACAAATAATTAGAAGCTAGAAGTTAGAGATTAGTTGAATTTTTCAATTTGCCATTGTATTTGTGCTTATATGTATTATATTGTTGTTGAAAATTGGGTTACTTGAACTATATTCTTGAACTTAGAAATTCTTGAACTTGGAAATTCTTGAACTTAGAAATTCTAGAAATTAGATATGAACTTGAATTTTTGTAGGATTTTAGAACTTTAATTAGGTTGTGAACTTTAGAAATCTTGAATTATTGTAGGATTTTAGAACTTATTGTTGTGAACTTTAGAAATCTTGAATTATTGAAGGATTTTAGAACTTTATAAGATTGTAAACGTTAACAATCTTAAATTATTGTAGGATTTTAGAACTTTAGGTTGTGAACTTTAGAAATCTTGAATTATTGTAGGATTTTAGAACTTAAAGTTGTGAACTTTAGAGAACTTAAATTTTTGTAGGATTTTAGAACTTTATAAGATTGGAACGTTAGAAATCTTGAATTATTGTAGAATTTTAGAACTTTAAATTGTAAACTTTAGAGAACTTGAATTTTTGTAGGATTTTAAAACTTTAGGTTGTGAAACGTTAGAAATCTTGAATTATTGTAGAATTTTAGAACTTTAAGTTATGAATTTTAGAAAACTTGAATTTTTGTAGGATTTTAGAACTTTAAGTTGTGAACTTTAGATAACTTGAATTAATGTGAGATTTTAGAACTTTAGGTTGTGAACTTTAGAAATCTTGAATTATTTTAGGATTTTAGAACTTTAGGTTGTGAACTTTAGAAATCTTGAATTATTGTGGAATTTTAGAACTTTAGAAATCTTGAATTATTGTAGGATTTTAAACTTTAGGTTGTGAACTTTAAAAGCCTTGATTTATAGAATTTCTGAACTAATTATTAGGTTGAACTTTAGAAATCTTGATAAAATATAGTCTTTATGAACTATTTGTAATTTTGAAAGACTTTATAAGTCTTTAAATTGTGATTTAGATATTTTTGAATGCTAATTTAAGTTTGTTGTTTTATATTTTGTGTAGCTTCTTTATAATGTTTTGTGTTTGATTGTGGCTGAACTGAATTGAATTGTTTTTGCAGGTGGACAACAGAAATTGGCAGTTTCTGCTGTCAAAAAAATTGCAGAAAAAGCGACGGACAGGGTCCTTTAGTCCGTCGCTTTTTTTAAAAACCCAGAAAAGCGACGGACAAGGTCCTTTAGTTCGTCGCTTTTCTAGATTTTTCAAATTTTTATTTCCAAAAAAGCGACGGACGACGTCTCATTGTCCGTCCCTTTTCAAGATTCTTAAAAAAATTAAAAATTAATTAAAGCAACGGACTTCATCTCTTTTTTAAAATTAAAAAAAATAAAAATAAAAAAAGCGACGGATGGTGTCGCATTCTTCAAAAATGTTATTTTTTAAAAAAAACAAAAGCAACGCAGTCCGTCGCTTTTGGAAAAGCGATGAGATTGACTGCGTCACTTTTGGCCAAAAAAGCAACGTAGTCCGTCGCTTTTTTCCGTCTCTTTTTGGCAGTTTTTTAGAATGATTCTATTCACAAGTGTATTGACACAAAAACAATGGTGTTAGTGAGTCACTCAACATGAGCAAATTAAAATACATGAATATTTAATTGCGCAAAAAGAAGAAGAAGTAGTTCAGAATTTTCATGGTTTGAATGAGATGAAATCCCTCTAATTATAGACAACAAATGGTAGTGTGAACAAATGCTTATTGTGGCTTATTGAAAATGTCACAACTCTTTGGAAAAGTTACAACCCTCGAAAAGGTCATAGTCCTTTATAAAAGTTGCATCTCTTTAGAAAAGTCACAACTTTTCATGCAAGGGTAAAATATAGTTTTGAAAATAAATAAATTAAAAGAGAATCCTAATTTATGGTGGCGCCACGTAGACGGGCCTAAGGTTCTCTTTTATATATATATGATTTTATATATAAGCAAGTAATAAAGAATAGTGGGCTAAACAAGATTGGAATAAATTAAAGGATTAATTACAGAAATCCCACTTTTTAGTTTACTTATTACCATTATCCCCTATAAGTTTTACAAATCTCCAAAATCCCTCATTTTCACGCATCAGATTAGTGAATCTTGCACATCAGATTAATGTATCAACGCATCAGATTAGTGTATCTCGCGCATCAAATTAGTGTATCATGTATAAAATGTACATCAGATTAGTGTATCATGTATAAAATGTACATCAGATTAGTATATCATGTATAAAATGTAATGTATCTTACTTAAAGATTAATGTATCTCGCGAATCAGATTAATGTATCAGCGCTTATATTATTGTATCCGTTTGAGGGATTTCTATAATTATAAACTCTTAATGGATAGATTGGAATTTTGCCTTAAAAGTATGTGATTTCTGTAATTTGCCCTAAATTAAAACTATAACATCTAGTTTGTAACTTGTGACCTTGACACTACAAATTAAAAATAGTTCATTGATCAACCAATTTTTTAATCCTTTATTGCAAACAAAACAGTGGATTCAAAACGCTTGGCGGCTCCACACCGATGCTCTAATTGCATCCAACATAAGAATGTAAATTATGAACCTTATATGTAATTAAACATACATTTCATCTATGTAATCTATTTAGATGCAAACAAGAATATGATATCAATTGTTAGAAAAATATATGTACAGCAAAAGCATACCAAAATCTACAACTTACATGAATAATAGATAACCAATAATGTTTATGCTAGAACAAATACAATTATGCTAAAACACATAAACTTTATGAAATTGATTCAAGAATTACCTCTTGAAGCATGAACAAATACCTTCAAACGAATCCACAAGTTTGACAGACCTTCAAGTGAATCCACAAGTTAGACAGAGCGGTCTTCTACAGTAATCTCAAATTCACATCCGAACCCTCTCAATACTTGGGTGTCCAAGTATCGTATAGAAACTTATACACTTTCTAGGTTAGAAGAATCCCTACTTATAAAGATTTATTTCCGGTCCAAAGAGGAAAACAAAAAGACACGTTCTTTTCAAGAACTAAAAAGTCACATTCTTTTGTTCCTTTTTCCGAGAAAATAAGATTCTGAGTTCTAGTTAAATATGAGCACGATATTTGACTACACAATTAATTACTGAGCCTTCCTATTATGGAAATAATTCCAAATAATTAATTTTAATTATACTTACCATAATAAATTACAAATCATTCCACTAGAAATTCGTAATTACACTCCTCTATTTATATTTTCAAAATTGCCCATTAAACACTTGTGTAATTTCACGTGTTAAGATTTCAAATACTAATCAATAAATTAATTAATTACTGACAAATTTAATTCAATGATTAATTTTGACACGATGAAAACTTATAAGCTTCTCAAAAAGGCATATCATCAATCTCTATATCGAGACATGAATTCCATCAACTAACTTATTGTTTCACCAATATATATTATTATCATCCAATCAACCAGACATATTGACTCATCTCAGAATCTCACATTTTAATAAATCATAATTAATATATACAAATCATAATAGTTATATCAGGATTAAGAATATAAGTACATTTAATAGTTTAGAGAATATGCTTGTCAGTCTAAAAATATATTAACAAAGTAGATTATAAATAATATTTTTTATCTATAAATAAAATAAAATTATATATATATATTATGTCGGTTTGGTTTGGGTTCGGTTTGACTTTTTTTCTTTTAATATCAAACCAAACCAAGAGTGGTCGGTTTTTTTTTTTCAACCGCCAAACCAACCAAACCAAATCACAAATCGTTTTTTTTTTCGGTTTAATTTGGTTCGTCGGTTCGATTTGACTTGTACACCTCTAAATAGAGAGGATAAACAACAGGTATGATAAGAAAACTGATGAAGAAGAATAGTCAGTGTAACTGCAATCAATGATTCCATGTTTGGACAATTTCATTGAATGCCAAACATTAGTAACTTGTAGATTTACAATGGAGAATTTTCTTGAAAAACTTAACAGGTGCAAATTGTTGCTTTTTTTATTATTGAATTTTATCCTTTATAAAAAGAAAAGAAAAATGAAAGGGACATGTACCAAAAGATAATGAATGCAACATCTCTTGATTTGACAACTTGCCAATTGGATATTTCGGGAGACATAAGCAGGCTCTGCATGAAATGATATGATAGTCAAGTCACAATTAATTACACCTAATTAAAATCTCCAACTTTTCCACAATCTCATTTTTTTAAAACTTCAAATTGTATTTACAAAAACAATTGTTTTTTTCTCTCTAAATTTACGTCTCAACCCATATATATTTCAACTTTTAACTTTTTCAAAGCCTCATTTTCAAAATTTGTCATGATATTACATTAACCTTTCTGAATCAATACTCCATAAATTTATAAATGTCTAAGATTATATTTTTCTCTCATTCCGACTTGAGCCAGTGATAGAAATTACCGATTTCAATAATATAATATATGGTCCATTAATATTATAAATTAATAATTCTTTAGAATTACAAATGTATCTAAGACTATTTAATAATATGTGATTTTAATGTTTTTTTGTTAAAATTTTAATCTAGTTGAAGCTCATCTCTAACTTTTCTTATAACATCCAAAAGTTTTGATATTGTCTTTTAGAACTGCACCTGTTCGCAACAAAATTACGTAGTGCTGAAAAGTGAAAAGTAACTACAAGCAAAATAAATAAAAGAAAAATGTGATTTTTATTGATGAATCTGTGAAGTACAATTTTGTTGTTCTCTTGATTCTTCTCTCCTAAACTTCTCCGTGATTTGAGGGCCTTTAGTAGCATATTTCTCGAATGTAAGATGATGTAGACCTCCTTGAGATGTGTTTGATCTCCATGAACGTTGGGAAGCACTTCGTCGTTTCAAGTCGATCTCCAGAAAGAACTCTGTTGACCACTTTTTTGAATAACTATGTAGTCGATGTTGTAACTTTCTCCAATCCTTGCAGAATACTTATTGAAGAGTTTTCTTAGAATTCTACTGAGAATGTCATGTCTATCCCCTATTTATAATTGTAGGAGGTGGACAAGGTTGTTTATAATTGGCCAAATGATATCATTTTTGACACTTGGCAGATTGTGATTGATTTTTGAATTTGACTAGGACTTCCACCTCATTTGGACACGTGGCATCACCTTGTTGGTCTTGGATGCCTAGTCATCGTGACACATGTCATGGGTTAGGGATGCAAGGTGAAATGAACCTTGGATTTTAATTTAATAAAATGAACTTATTTATATGTAAAACTCAAATTAATCATTTAACCCAAATGAATAGAAATTTAATTCAAATTTCGTATGAATTTAATCCAATTAAATTTATGTGTCTACAAATGCCCCCTCCTTCAAGGCTTGTTGAAGTAGGGGGCTTGCCGACGTTTGATGGCGGGACTTGAAGTATTATGAATCTGATAATATTACTCTTAGAATATTTGCTTGACTCCATTTCTTGTGATGAAACTAGTTGTATGCTAAGGTCATGTGCAACTCCATTTCAATGTGTTCATAAGGACTTTTGTTATTTCAATCCAACCGATGGATGATATGGAGGACTCTCGAGGGAGAGATAAGCAAACTAATGTGGCAAAGTTTTATGAATACTAAGTTTGAATAAACTTTCACCATAGACTTGAATGCAAATTTGGACACCGATACTCACAAGTGCCACACAAGTCCCCAACGTTGGACTTTAAAAAAAAAAAGAACATAGCTTGATTTGCACTTTTTTTGCAAACCTTCAACTTGGAAACAAGTGGTAATTTAACAATCACACCAAACTTTATTTCATTTTCTTGAATTTGTAAGAATCATTCTTCAAATCTTAAGCAATATTGCTCTCCTTTTGAGTGTTATGATCTTCCATTTAGATGAGCAAGAATTGATTTAAATATTTTGTTCCTATTTTACCACAACTTTCCTTGTACAAAGAATGAGAATTGTTCATAGGAACCTCTATATAAACCTCTTTCATGAACAAAGGATTCATCAAAGAATCATTGGAATAATCCTTTTGAATT
This sequence comes from Solanum acaule, assembly GCA_036250505.1. Classification (NCBI taxonomy): domain Eukaryota; kingdom Viridiplantae; phylum Streptophyta; class Magnoliopsida; order Solanales; family Solanaceae; genus Solanum; species Solanum acaule. The sequence continues at coordinate 15,506 of JAJOOR010003903.1, read as the reverse complement.
TATAGTAAAATATTTTTGAAGTAGAACTCCAAATTTGGTGTGTTATTTCTATATTTCGTGCAGTCCCACCAAAATGTCATTCTCTTAGTGTAGGAGTGTCCAGATGACGAGCGGCTTAATTCTGAAGAAAATAGACTTGTATTATTATAACATATCCAAAAGTCAACATTACACACTTTTAGGATTGACGGGAATCGATTTTTGAAGTTGGTGTCCAAATCTGGTAGTTCTTCTCGCAGTTATGTGCAATCTTGCCAAAACGTCCTTTTCTTGGTGTAGGAGCATTCAAATGATGAGTGGCTTGATTACGGAGAAACTAGACTTTTAGTACTACAACACATCCAAGTCAACTTCAAAAACCTGTCGTATTGACGAGAATCAATTTTTGAAGTTGGTCCCCAAATCTGGAAGTTCTTCTCACAGTTATGGCAAATATTGCCAAAACAACCTTTTTTTGGAGTAGGGGCATTCAAATGACGAGCGTCTTGGTTGTGAAGAAACTAGACTCGTAGTACTATGACATATCCAAAAGCCAATATCAAACTCTTTCTGAATTGACAAGAATTGATTTTTGAAGTTGGTCTCCGAATTTGATGACTTTTCTTAGAGAATTCCTTTTTTTTGCATATGCTTTTCGTTTTTTTTTAGCAGTTGACAAAGAAGTGACTTGATCTTTATTCGTCAAAATTGCATCAGAATATTCAAGTACGCAAGCCTTAAGCAGTAGAGATTGTTGTTGAAGAGTGATCTAGGCCGCAAGTTAAAATGTCATACTATTAGCGTTGATATCTGTCCAACTAGATTGTTGTGCGACTGTTTGCACCGATCTACATAGCACCATGGGCTTCATTATCCTTCTTTTTGTAGGTTTATCAGAAAGCATAAATAATCTTGACATCAGTAAGAAATCTACCAGGTGTCCATATGATTGACGCTGAATCATTTGATGTGTCACTTCCTTACTTCTTGGAAATAAAGGAGCTTGGAGCAGTCAGACCCCCTCCTTGGCAACACTAGAGGTATGCCTTTCAAACTTCAGCGAGCAAGTAGTTGGTGGCCATCATTGCTGTATTGTGAAAAAGAAGAATGTAAACATCATTCTTGGCAAGAGAGCACGTGGTGCATCTTATCCTTGAGTCTTGGCGATAAAAAGGCTAAGAGTGACCACATTCCATCTGGCTTGGAGAGATTGACATTATGAGAAGCCCTTTCCGACTTCGGTGAGTAAGTACTTGGAACCTATCTGTTCCCAGATGTATGAGCAATGGAATTGCAATCTGCTTGATCCTAAAGAAACGGAACTCAACTTCCTGCAATATATCAAGATTTCAGACCAAAACTCCCTCCAAATTGATCAAAATTAATTTCTGAAGTTGATTCTAGATCTGATATGTCTGTTTGGCAGCTTTGCGCGTCTGTCGTAGAAAATTCATAAGTTGGATTAGGAGTACCAAAATCATGAGATTCTTGTTCCATTGGAAAGTAGACTCAAAGAACTACAAAATGTGTAAAAATCACGGCCAAAGACTTTGTGGATTGGTACAGATATCGATTCAAAGTCAGCTCATGATTTTGTCTTGTACAACTCTTCAGCTTCACGCGTCTCTCGTAGAAAATTGATAAGTCGGAGTAGGAGTACTGAAATCATGAGATTCTTATTCCATTGGAAAGACGATTCAAAGAAATATAACATGTGTAAAAATTACGGCCAAAGACTTCATGGATTTGTACAGATATTGCTTCAAAGTCAGCCCATAATTCTGTCTAGCTAAGCTCTTCAGATTTGCGCGTCTGTAGTAGAAAATTCATAACTCAAAGTAGGAGTATCGAAATCATGAGTTTCTTGTACCGTGGAAAGAGGACTCAAGTAACTACAACATTTGTAAAAATCACGGCCAAAGACTTTATGAATTATCAAATATATGCCTTTGAGAACTGCTCAGATCAACTCCAAAATATCATGATCTTTTTTTTTTAGCTTTGAGCGATCGTGGTAGAAAATTCATAACTTAGCGTAGAAGTCTTTGACTCACTAGACGATTTTTCCATTGCGAAGTGGACTCCAAGAACTGTAATATGTGTAAAAATCATGGTCAAAACCTTTACGGATTTTCACAAATACGCCTTTAAAGTCAGTTAAGACTTTGCATTGCTTAACTCTTCTCCTTTGCTCATCTGTGACACATTTGAACTCACGTGCTAGCTATGTAATTTTAAAGAGCTACTATGATGATCATGCAATGCCACAAACCTCTTTGTTTTACTCATGTGATTGAGCTTTGAGTGATTACTCATGGAGCCTACGTACCTCGGTGTAGAGGATCAAGTCATATCGTAGTTCAAGATGATGAGTTTTATTTATTACTTTTTTGGGTCGTACACAGTTTATACTCTTGCGGGTCAAGAGTAACATGTAGTTTCTGCTTGTACCTTAAGGAACGTTTCAACTTGCAGCCTAAAATCATGCGTCGAGGAGTGTTTCAGATTCAGGAATAGCTAAGTAAACTTGAGGCTATACTCCTTCACACTCATAACTTCCTATTTCAGATTCAAGAACTCTCTCACCTTAGCTTCCCTTAGCTCTCGGGGAAAGAAGCGCCCCAAGAAAGAATTCTCAAAAACAACCCAACTCAAAAGTGGTGGCCCCTCTGCCCCGTTCTTCTTCCACTAATCATATTATATCCTAGCAACATCTTTGAGCTGATATGAGACTAACTCCACGTGCTCTAAATCAGCAACAAGCATGACCTCAAACACTTTCTGAAGCTCTTCCACAAAGTTCTCTAGATCCTTAGTGATCTTTGACCCTATGAACTCTGGGGATTCATCCTAAAAAACACACGGATTCCGGATGTATCAGCCACATCCTGATAACCCACTCCTCGTTGACTAGCTTGATTTCTCACAGCTTGAGTCTACATTTGAATAACATTCCTGAACTCAACATTGGTGACATCTTCTGAGGGGGTTGCATTTCTGGTGCATTGGGAGCTTCTTGACCTTGAGAATTAGCATTCCACCTAACATGACATCCTTGAACAGCTCCTCATGGAGGAATGATCTATAAAAGACACGCGTAAGCATGAGTTAGAAGAAAATTTTATAGAGTTGAACTCTATCACACGAACAATAGTAAGAAGAAAGTGAAAAGTTCCTAAATAACATAGCTTCTTCATTATAGATTTGGCACGCTTCACACCGATAAGAAGGACTATACTAGACACGGCTTCATAGACATCCTATGACTCTTGAACTCTGTGCTCTGATATCAAGTTTTTCATACCCCTTACACCCTGGATGTGGTAGGCACTCGAGAACCATTGTTGGTTCCTAAGCAAACCCTTGGCCTAGTTGACTACTTAGCGGAAGATTTACTCAAGATATATACGGCTTAAAGTAAAACTGAATCATGTAAACTCAAAGTCAATACTAAACTCAAACGTTTGAAAATACTCAATGTAATAAACATAATAGTTGTAAAACAATTTAACAAGGACTTTGAGGATATCTCAAGCCTAATTATCTATGAAGCCTTTAATAGTAAGATAGAGGCGGGGATAAGACCCACGACATCTCAAAGTTACTAAACTGAAAGTAAATGTGAAGTGCTCCGAAATGCAAGTAGGCTCACCAACAGTTATCTGAAGTGCAAAGTGATCTCAATGAAGCGTCTGTTGGTAATCCTGAACGCCTATATCTACATCACAAAAAGATGCAGGTCGAATAACATCAATACATGGATGTACGAGTATGTAAGATAGCTGAGGCGAAATAACTGAAGAAGGGACTGCCACATATAAAATATACACAAGTTGAATGTAAAGCAATAAGAGTTAAATCATTTGTAACTTTACAAATACTTACTCATCTCTGAACTCAACATAATATGTGATATATGAAAATATGTTTTAACTCTAATTGAGAGATTATCTAACTGACAACCATCACTATGAGCTATGCTATGATACAACGTCTAACCTACGCTGCCACAACTATCTTATACCGCGCCCGGGTATAGAACCTCTCAACTAGGGGCGGAGCCAGGATTTTCAATAAGGGGTTCAAAATCTAAAAAAATAGACACACAAAGTAGCCGAAAAGGGTTCGACATCTACTATATACCTAAAAAATTATTTTAACCATATATAAACAATATAATTTTCCGCCGAAGGGGGTTTAGATGAACCCACTGATTGTAAGGTGGCTCCGCCACTCTCTCAACTAAGTGGATCCACTAAGCAATAATGATTCATCTAAAAAGTATGATCATTTACTCATGTTGGCTGACATGGTTTATGAGGGTTTTGAGTTGTCTAAACTCATCCCCATATTGGTGCTCAATACTATTCCCAATAATATACTTATGCTCAAATGTATAAAATATACTCTTTCCCTACTTAGAGGTAAATTACTCAAAATAACCTCTTAAAAGAGGTAACTGCTCGAAAATATATCTGAACTCATAAAATCTTTATAGAAATCAAAGTTTCTCTTTTCTTAATATAAAAATGATACATTTGGGAATACTTAGTTCCCTTAAAGAATGGTTCGGGACTTAGCTTAGAAATCTTTGGGGTGTTACAGCCTCGTTGGCATCTTTAGCTGAGGGTGGCCATGCGGACACACCCTTTGTCGAAAAATTATACAACGTGGTTATCTATTGCAGTTTGCACACCTTTACCACAACATGATAGGATGGTGCAAATGCAATGGTCGATGGCATCAAAAAAGTTTAGACAAGCAGGTTCAATTTCTAGTAGGTGCACTGGTCGGTGGCGTTAAAAATCGAATCGTGACATATTACCAGACCAACTTCTTCTCTGTTGTATTGATTATTACATTATTTTTTTGTTTACATGAATTTGAATATTCATGTAAATTCTGAGGCAATACAAGGATACATGTCCTCCAAAGTCTAAACAAATTTATAAATCCAGGTTCATTTTCATACTAGCTATATGCATCTTTAGTTTCTCGCATTCCACTGTATATCAATTATCACAATCATTCCTATTAAGAACAGTGCAAGACACAGTAAGATGTTTTTTCATACTATATAAAGAGAAGTCGAACAGGTTTCTCAAATCGAAGGCATGTCAACTTTTAATTTACAATGATACACCTGATGAAGATGATAATGCCTCTAAGCTGTAATAACCCTCTTTGCCATTTTCTTTGTAGTGCAATATTTTTTATGTTTAGATCTTTTTTATAACGACCCAAGTCATTTATGACTTGTTGCGATTGAGAGTTCGGCCACCTGGTTGTTCGTTTAGTTTTTATGCGAGGAAATTGCCTTTTTCGAGGCATGATCAGGGGGCATAGGGCTTTTTTCTTCTTTTATTTGTGTTGATCTGAGCACCGCCCTAGTGAACTATTGGGTTGAGGGACCCAACCTAGACAACTTTGGAGTAGAGTCACTTCCAATAACTTCAGTAAAGCTCTAAAAATACGAGAAATCTCAATAGTGGAAATTTTAGTGATTGGTTCTTGAACCCATTCCATTTCTTGTTCCCCAAGACAACAATGAATGGACTCTTTCTAGGGAGGTTGAGGGAAGGATAAAGCAACTAAGGCAGGATATCATTGTTGTAAGCCTCCTTCACTGCATTAGATTGAATCTCCATGGATGGACTCTGACTCTAAACAAAGGAATCTGAGCTTTATCAACATTGATAAGCTTTCTAGCTTGTGCAGGCCTGTGTTTTGGAGTTTTTAAAGTTTAGACGGTTGACTTCGATCAAAACACAGGTAAACGACCTTAAAATGCAATTCGATGGTTTCGTTAGTTTCGGAATGTTGAGTTTGGTCTAAAAGAACCCTTGGTTCAAGTCTTGAGGCTTCCAGACTTGTCTCGAGCTACCTGTGGATTTAGGCTAAACTAGAGCTTTGGATGTGGGACCCATTTTTTATTGAGATGACGTCTATTCGAAGTTTCGACATCTCCGTTGAGTCCAAAATATTGAATTTGGTAGGGTAGCATAGTTTGTTTGTGTGTAAGGTTTTCCAAACCAATCCCAAGCACCACTGCTGAGTCCATTGGGACTTTGCTAAATTTGTTGGTGCATGAGCTAATGTAGCCACCTAAGCCGCTTTAGCGGCTTGAATCGCTTCAGCAGATGTTGTTTAAGCGGCCAGGAAGCAGCGTTAGCGGAGTCCACCAGCGAGGGGCTTAGCCACTTTTGCAGTCATCGCTGGTGGTTAAGTCCTGTTTTCAGTTGTTCTTTTTAAGACTTTGAATTTCTTAGAGAAAACTTGTGAGCGTCTTTCTTGTAGGATTTCTGTGTTGTTGATTGGGAAGTGATAGAGGAGCGTGTTGGGGCGTTGATAGAGTCATAATTCACCCGTTAAACTTATAAGTTTCTTTGATTCTTTATTGTGAATTCTCACAGTCTTGGGTGCATGATCTGTTTCGCGGCATTTTGAAGCTCAATTGTGCCCATTTTTGGGGCACAAGTTCCTTGAGCTGGTTGGGACCCATTGACGGAGTCAATTTCAGGATTCCTCGCCCAGGTCTCGCAATACCATTTTTGGCCTCTTTTTAGTTCCATCTTTAATTATTGCGAATTGCGTGTCTAAATGATTGTATTGATGTTGGGATCATAATTTCGATAGCGTGGGACTGTTTGGAAGGGAAAAACGTCAGTTAAGAGGTTTTGGAGCGCACGTGATGAACTTTGAGGTAGGCTACGACTTACTATCCTTAGACCTTGTTTGTGATTGTTTTAGCATTCTAATTAGCTAAGTGTGGGGTGGGTTTCTATCATGATTTCATCTTTTGTTTCTTTCTTGTGTCGTTTTGACCTTATTTTGTGTGTTTTGGGTAATTCTTGAGATTTCTTATTATTAGTTGAGAACCATTGCACCCGTGAGTTGAAATTAGGCTAGAATGGCCTTAGTATTGTTGTTGTGAAGCCTTAACCTAGGTTTGGCTACAATGTAGTCCATTCTCAGATCAATCAGCTAGCTCACCACGAACTAATTAAGCAGTCGTATTAGTTAGTTTGCTAAGGAGATGAGATCACACATACGAATTACGATGGCCTAGCCTGAATAAACGGACAATGAACTGTTGTACTAATCTTTCTGTGATTTAAGTAATTAAAAATATGGAGGTAAAAGTTCACCATGTCAGCCGCAGATTAATACCAAATTAAATTATCAAGCATACTCAAACACTCACATGAAGATGAGACAATTTAAACTCACAATGAGACAAAGAGTCCAAGCAGATGCTACAGTTAGTGTATTTTCCTTGTAGACAGTCTGCAAACATTCTCATCTTCATTGTTCTTCACTGCCACATCATCAACACTCACCGATTTCATCCCTTTTATCAACTTCACTGAACCACTTAAAGAAGCTTCGTTCATCAACTCCCTTGCCTTGTGCCCATTGTATTGACGATGCACTAGTTTTCGTACGCCTATATATACTTTTTCCAAAGCTTTGTATTCTCAAAATATGAATTTCAATCAAAATTATAGATAATGCTATAACCTGATTTGACATCTTGAGAGAGTTCCAGTTTGATTAAGCTTAGAAACTCGAATATCTTGCGGTCCTCTTCTGCACATACATGCCCACGATGCTTCAGGAAAGATTTCAACCAGAAGTCAGGAATATATTTAATAATATTTGTTCTCTTCTCATAGATCAGTTGACGGATCCGATTGTACTTTTGTGCAACTTTCAACAACTCACCACTCGCCTCTTGGTTAATCCTCTCCAACTCATCTTGCAATCTTTCAACGCACAAAACGATTTGCTTTCCATCATGATCAATCTTCTTCTTCCATTTGTCATTCCCCATCTTTATTGACACTTCATCACTCCCATGATATATTTGTATTGAAGTGAATGCTTTGACAAGAAGTAAATGATTTTTTGTTTCATTCAACGTCCCATTCGAGAGATTGTAAAGGAAATGGGAATAATTAAGTAAAGAAATAGAGTAGCTCAAAACTCCAACCAAACCAAACAAGAAACATCATTTACTTGTCAAATCTCAATCTCAATACTTATTACACCCTCCCTCACTTTTATTTGCACATATCTTAAAAAACTCTCTCCGTCCTTGTATACTTGTCAAATATTTCCTAATTTAATTTCTCCTTTTACTTGTCATTTTTGACAAATCAAGCCATGACAATTATTATTCCCTCAATTTATTAACATTAAGTAATGTCTTTAAAAAATATAGTGAGTAAATATGTTTGGGACCCTATCAATTAGTAGGATAAAATGGTAAACTTATTAACCAATCATTATTTTCATAATAAGTGTGTCAAGTCAAATTATGAAAAGTAAAAGGGACAGAGAAGTCAATAATTAATATTAAAAAATTTATCATGATGTTCATATTAATTGATATTTAAAACTATATTTACCTTTCACCCGTTAAAACTAGTCATATTTATCCTTCATCCACTAAAATTAGCAATATTTACCTCTCTAATTAGATTTCATTTTCATCTTTAAAAAGTCACATGTCATGGTATTAATAAATGAAAAACCAGCCCCATTTTTAATTCTAAACTAGCCCGACCCACTTTCTTACCCACACGCAAATCACTCACACTTCTCTCTATCTAGGGTTCTGGGTTGATTTTTTTTTATTTTTTACCAGATTTTTTATACGTCAATATGAGTACTAATAGACTCATATAATCATGTAAAATAAATATTTGATAGATTGGGAGCACTCAAAGGCTCAAGAAAAGGAAAAACTAGTTTGTGATTGTTGTGCTTCAGAATGAAGTAAGTTAAAATTTTCTAGACTTCAATTGGAGAATGTTTTGCAATTAATGACATTTAGGGAATTGTTGGGTTTTAAAAGGTGTGAATGAAAAATGAAGAGTTGCGACTTTTATGAAGAGTTGAGACTTTTATTAAGAGTTGTGACTTTTATGAAAAGTTGTGACTTTTATGAAAGGTTGTGACCTTTCCGAAAGATTGTGACTTTTCCAAAGGTTTGTAACCTTTCCGGTAAGGCACAATATGAATATTTTCACACTATCCTTTGTTTTCTATAAATTGAGGGATTTCCTCTCATTTTAGTCGAACGATTTTTTTTTCCTGGACTTCTTCTACTACTACTAAATCTAGTATTCTAAGTGTACTTTACTGCCATTGAGTGATTCGTTGACACCGTGATTTTAGGTACCGATACACCGGTGAGTAAGATCGTTCTATCCTGGGAGGATATATTCCATTAACCTCGAGTATTTGAGGGAAATAATTTCCTTAAGGGGACAGTGTGCATTCAGTGGGCTCGATTTTCTTTCTTTGAGAAAAATATTTTTATATTGTTTCTAATCTGATTCTGATTCTATTTCCTCTACTAGTTTTAAATTTCTAGTTTGAAAATTTTCTTTAAACTTTGTTGTTTCTTATCAAGTTCTTCAAAGTTTTGTTCTAAGTATCTTAGGAATACAAGATGAACAACAATCTTTAGGAAATTATTATACTGTTGGTATTTCTTGTATTCTACTGATTGAGAGAAACAGATCATGGAAGTAGAAGATTAATGCATTACTTCTCCAGAATTCGGTGCTTTGTTTAGCAAGGTCGAAGTGAGAATGTACTAGAAGAATTGATAGTATTTCAGTAAAAGATTACACCAGGTAATCTTTTTATTATTTATCTAAGGAGGACAATAGTTTCTAAAAGTTAACAGTTTTGATATTTATCATGTATGTCTTTGGAAAAAGATCTGCAAACCATACGATTTTTGAATGAATTTTCCTTGGCAAAAAGTGTTGCCTTTAAAATTCTTTAGTTTGTAGAATGAGAGATGCACATTTTTGTTTGATAAAATAGTATGTCAAAATGTTATAGTTGGAAGGCTATTTGAAAAGAAAAGCATATCTATGTGATAATCTAAGAATATGTTTAAGTCTGTTCGGAGACTAAAAAAAACTTTTGTAGTTTTGTACTCCATGTGAAATTTGATTGTGTCTGATTTTTGTAGACTAAAAACTTTTGTAGTTTTCTACTCTGGATAAATTAGACTATGCTATTGGTTTGAAGAATATGAAAACTTCACATAATAAGTCAATGTTGTACTTTTGACTTTCTATAAACTTCATTGTTATATAGAAATAAATTGTACAATTTTTTTTTGTCTTTATTGTTAATATTCTAAATAGTAAGTGGTATTTCTATTTGTGATAGAGGAATAATATCAGTGACTTAGAGTTTGTGATTTTGTGCCTCTATGAAATGAACTTTGACATTGTGTAAAGATTGTCAAAGAGAATTGAAGCACTATAATTCTTTTGTAGAATAATATTTTCAAAAGAGGTTTCATGTTGCCAATGACACTTTGATAGCATGAGAAAAAAAAATATGTGGAAAAACTATTTTCAAATACTTGAAAAATATTTTTGAGATCATATTTAAAATGTGGGGGTTCTATGCTTATTACAAAGATAAAATTAGACTTAGTGTCTAATTTAAATTTAGAGCACAAAATATGAAATTCGATGATACTTTTGTACTATGTTAGACCCACAAAATTCTTGAAGTATATTTGATATTGTGGTAGTTGAGTTTCTCTTTTACTAGTATATGGTATGACTAGTATGAAATTACCAAATTTTATGTATACTTGTTCGAAATGATTGAGTTCTTTTATGAAAAAGTGTCACTTAAAATGTTGTGACTTTTCATGAAAAGATATGTCTATTAAATATAACTATTTGTATAGACATGAATTTGCTGAATAGCCATTTGTCATGTTTTGTAAAAGAAGTATTGGACTATATTGCCTATATTGGACCCGATGAAACTTTGTTCATGGGTAGTTCTATAACAATCAAATTGAAAGTTATGGGAAGGTCCTTCCAAAAAGGACATTTGACAAGGTGATGACTCTAAATTTTAAGAAATAGGAACAAAATATTTGTGAGAAAAAGCTACCTCGCCGAGAGCTTTTCAAACTCAATATTTGTATTTGTTCCTACTTGCTTGAGTCAAATTGTTTATGATATGAACACTTGGGGAATGTCAATTACAAAATCTTGCAAGGAAAACGAGCATTCTTATAAATCTGTTGAAAGGAATTCTAATCCCTTAGAGTTGATTTACACTGACATTTGTGATATGAAGTCAACACCATCTCATGGTGGGAAAAAGTATCTCATAACTTTCATTGACAATTGCATTAGAAATGACTATATCTATTTGCTGAATGGTAAGGATGAAACAATAGAAATGTCTAGACAATATAATATTGAAATTGAAAATCAGTTGGGAAAAAGATAAGAAGTGATAGGGATGGAGAATATAAATCTACTTTTGTAGAAATATGTTTGGAAATTGGATTTATCCATCAAACTACTGTCATATTCACCTAAATCTAATGGAATTGCAGAATGGAAAAAAAATAACCGAACTTTGAAAAAAAATTTAGTTGCATTACTTATAAATTCAGGTTTACCACAAGACTTATGTGGAGGAACTATCTTTACTGCAAAAGGAAACAACAAAAAGTTTTGTCTTTTCAAAAAGAAAGCAATTTTGTTTGTTCAGGACACAATCTATTCCATATGAGAAATGGAAAGGAAGGAAATCCAACTTGAAATACTTCAAAGTGTGGGGGTGTCTAGCCAAAGTCCAAGTTCCTATTCCTAAAAGGATTAAAATAGGACCTATGATTGTGGACTGTAAAATTAGACTTGAGTAGTCTAGTGAAGGGTCTAAAAGACCTTGGAAAAAAAATAAAATAAAATGTACTTAATAAAGAGATTCAGAGGCGTAGTAAATGTCAAAGGACATCTACTTCCTTCGAATATGATTTTGTAACATTTCTTGTGTCTTTTGTAGACTCATCCTTCTGGAAAGATGGTGTCAATAGTGAGATTGATGCAATCTTGAGCAACCATATTTGAAGTTAATTGATCTTCTTCCAGAAAATAAACCTTTGGGTTCAAAGTGAATCTTCAGAAAGAAAATGAAAGTTGATGGAACTGTTGACAAATATTAAGCAAGACTTTTTGTCAAAGGTTTTAGACAAAAACAAGGTCTTGATCTTGTCGATATATACTCATCGGTAACTAGAATTACATCCATTCAGATGTTAATATTATTAGTTGCAGTATATGACCTCCAAATTCATCAAATGAATGTGAAAACAACTTTTTTAAATGGAGAATCAAAGGAAGAAATTTACATGGAACAACCCAAGGGTTTTGTGGTTCCTGGTAAAGAAAAGAAAGTGTGTGAAGTTGTTAAGTCACTTTACGGACTAAAACAAGCACCCAAACAATGACATAAGAAATTTGACCAAACCATGTTTGCAAATGGATTTAAGAATGATGGAAGTGATAAATGTGTTTACATTAAAATCACACGATCATTGTTTGCTTGTATATTAATGACATATTGATCATCAGTAGAGACACTAATTACATAAATGCTACTAAACGTATGCTAGAAAGCAAGTTTGATATGAAAGATCTTGGAGTTGCTGATGCGATCTTAGGTATAAGAATCCTTAGAACTCCATAATGTTTAGCATTGTCACGGTCTCATTGCATCGAAAAGGTAATTGACTAGTTCAAATATTTGGATTTCAATATTGTCAAGACTCCAATAAATGTGAGCGTTGTATTTCAAATGAGTGAAGGCGAAAGTGACTGACAATTGGATTGTGCTAGAGTATTGGGAAGTATGATGTATATCAAGAAGTGTACACGATCAGATATAATATGTGCTATTAGTAAACTGAGTCAGTTCACGAGTAATCCCAATCAAACTCATTGGATGGCAATGAAAAGAGTTTTGGGGTATTTAAAACATACTCAAAACTATGTCTTGCATTATAACAATATCCAGCAGTATTGAAAGGATATATTGATGCAAATTGGAACACCAGGATCAAATGAAGTAAAATCCACGAGTGGATATATATTTACTCTTGGTGGAGGAGCAATCTCTTGAAAATCTTCCAAAAATACATGTATCACTAGCTCTACAATGATCTCTAAGCTAGGTGCTGTAGATAAGACAGGTGAATAAGTTGAAAGACTCCAAAATTTCTTGATAGATATTCTTTTTTTGGTCCAAACCTTTGGCATCAGTATGCATACACTTTGATAGTCAAGATGCAATAAGTAGGGCATGGAGCATGATGTATAACAGAAAGTCTCATCATATAAGAGATAGACATAATACCATTAGAAAACAACTACTCTCTAGTGGAATTATCACAATTGACTATGTAAAGTCAAATGATAATGTGTCGGATCCACTTACAAAAAAGCCTAACTAGAGAGAAAGTTGAAAGATCATCTAAGGGAATGGGTTTACGGCTTAGGACAAGTCATCATGGCGGTAACTCTATCTAGAAGATTGAGATCCCAAGAGCTAGATTCAAGGAGAAAAACCAAGTTGTGACTGACGGTTTGACATTGTCAATCAACTCAATACATTCTCATGATGAAGACAATGTTCAGGAACAAGGTTAAAACATTAAGGCTTGTTAATGAGTTAATAAAGCTTAAAGTTTTTAATGATGCTAAGTTTGGCAGACTTGACCAAATAGTGTATCTACACGATGACATGGTTAGAAATCACCTATGTGAGTGTGAAGTGTAGCCGCTTCAAAGAGAATTATTGTCAAAAGCCTATTCTCTATACACTCATGAAACCAGGAGGTGTTCATGGCTGAAACGAACACAATCGTAAGAAACCATAAACGGTAAAGGGTTAATTGTGTGACATATGGTTGTCTAGGTATACACCAACGCTCGATGGTTCAAAGATATCGCATCTACCGATTGACCGAGTATATCCGACATATGTTCACTATGGAAAGTCCAAGGGGAAACTTACTTATCCAGATACAATTAATTCTTACTTGTAAAGTACACATACTTGTCCGTTTCTTTGTCTTGGAGTCATTCCCCATTCATGCGGGAGATTGTGGGGTTTTAAAATGTGTGAATGAAAAATGAAGAGTTGCGACTTTTATGAAGAGTTGTGGCTTTTATGAAAAGTTGCGACTTTTATGAAGAGTTGCGACTTTTATGAAAAGTTGTGACTTTTATGAAAGGTTGTGACTTTTATGAAAAGTTGTGACTTTTATGAAAAGTTGTGACTTTTATGAAAGGTTGTGACATTTCCGAAAGATTGTGACTTTTCCAAATGTTTGTGACCTTTCCGGTAAGGCACAATAAGAACATTTTCACACTACCCTTTGTTTTCTATAAATTGAGGGATTTCCTCTCATTTTAGTCGAACGAATTTTTTTTCCTGGACTTCTTCTACTACTACTAAATCTAGTATTCTAAGTGTACTTTACTGCCGTTGAGTGGTTCATTGACACCGTGGTTTTAGGTATCGATACACTGGTGAGTAAGATCGTTCTATCATGGGAGGATATATTCCATTAACCTCGGGTATTTGAGGGGAATAATTTCCTTAAGGGGACACTGTGCATTCAGTGGGTCGATTTTCTTTCTTTGAGAAATATAGTTTTATATTGTTTCTAATCTGTTTCTGATTCTATTTTCTCTACTAGTTTTAATTTTCTAGTTTGAAAAAATTTCTTTACTTTGTTGTTTCTTACCAAGTTCTTCAAAGTTTTGTTCTAAATATCTTAGGAATACAAGATGAATAATAGGAATTAGGATAAGGCGTATCATATAGATGAGATGATGAACACCTATGCGAGGATCAGGTGGCATGTTCGATAAATATGTTGATTCTTTAGCTAATTTTTGTGATTATTTGGCTTTGTCCGAGGAAAATGGTGAAATTGACTTGATTGATTGTGGCTAGTTGAGACATGGGCATAAAAAATTGATCATCTTGCAAAATAAGAAATAATTGAGATTGTTAATGATAATTCTTGTTCGGTATATATACTTGTTTTGTTATATATATTCATAACACTCATCTCATTGCAGGAAGAAAATGCAACATAGAGAGTCTCATTCTTAACGTTTTCATGAAAATGATTCTTGCACAAAGGTAGCGTCATCAAAATATTTCTTTTCAAATTTACGGGATAGTTTCTTGATTTCATGAAATAAACTTACATCACTGCTTTCCAATAGAATGTCATCTACATAAAGCACAATAATAATATATTTATTTTAATTGAACTTGAGATATGCATTGATCTTAAAAACAAAAAAGATTATCACCTGATCAAATTTTTATATCATTGACAGAATGCCTATTTTAAATCATATATTGACTTTTTAAGTTTATATACAAGGTGCTTTAAATTTCGAGACTCAAAGATTTTCAATTGCACCATGCAAACCGTTTCTTCAATGTCCCCATACTTTACGCCCATTTATTGTAGCTTTACGTCGTAATAAGCTACAATATGATTCTAAAGAGTCTTTCGATGAATTTGACAAAAAAAAGTCTCTTCAAAATCTAGCTTCCTTCTGAGTGAATCCATTGACAACTAGGTGTGCTTTATATCTTGACTAACAGTTATAGGATAATCTTCTAATCCCATATCAAAATCATGTTCTTGGAAATAA
>JAJOOR010003902.1:0-72670 GCA_036250505.1 Solanum acaule | reverse complement strand
AATCTTGAAAAAATATTGTTGTTACCTTTTTTCTAATTCTACAAAATAATACGTAAAATAATATATAATATATAAATAATAATATATAAACCTAAAATAAATAATAAAATTTATTATATAAAATAAAATTCTTAAATGAAATTTAACAAAACTTATGAAATATGCTAATTAATTCAAAAGAAATTTATTGGTAAATATGTAATTTCGTATTTATGAAAAGGATATTTTAGTCTTGAGAAAAATAGTTTTTTGTTTATGCTTTTTCATAAAAAAAAAAATAGAAATTTTTAGCTTCTTTCCAACCGCAGAAAAATTGTTTCTGCTTCTATTTAAAAACATATTTACTGATTTATCAAACACTTAATTTTCAATAAAAGTATTTTTTTTTCTCAAAATAAGAATTTCTGGCCTCCAACGGTAAATCAGCCATGTCAAACTAGTCCCCTTTCCCTTTGCCTTTGCCTGCCCCCAATAGCTTCTTCTTCTTTTTTTCTTTTTATAAAAAAATACTTTTCTAAAATTATTGGACTTTTTTTTTGTTTTTGTGTTCATATATAATTGGCAGTGTAAGGAAGAGCGTGGACTATTCTCCGCCTTACATTTATTTTAATGTGATATTTTAGAAAAAAAATAACATAAATTTTGTACTCCATTCATTATTAATTAAAAAGAATAGTATAAACATCAGTCACGTAAGCAAGGAAAAAACAAACAAGAAAAAAGAAAAACATGCAACATCATAGAAAAGTCATAACGTTATGGTCCCCTCCAGATTTGGTAGAATTTTGATAAATACCCAATTATAATTTGGCTTTCATTAATTCTTTTCAATTTTTTTTAATGTTACAACCAAGTGGAATAAAATAATATATTTCTTTTTATAGAAAAAAACAAGTTGCACATAATAATTATTGTAGGCATTAAATACAGATTCCTTGTGCACAAGCAGTTGAATAGTATCTTCTAAAAGATTCTACACTTGTCTCAAACTTGATATATATTTTTGTATTTAATTGTATGAACTGGCATTTTCTTGTATTTAACTATTATATATATATATATATATATATATATATATATTCAATAAGTATATTGTTGCTAGGTTTGAAGTCTATTTACTTATAATAATGAGTTTTAATAGGGGCGTAGCTAGTAGCTTGCATACGGATTCAACAGAATTTATTAAATTTTGTTCAAATAATATATTTGTGTTAATAAAATCATTAAATATGTATAATATTAAATTTAGAATCCACTTATTATCTTTTGGAATCTCATTGTACAATTCAAAATCTATAAAATTAAAATCCTAACTTCGCCTTTGCTTTTAACTTGTGTACCTAAAATTCTTTTTATAAATGTATATATAAGAAATATCATTACATTACATAGCAAGAAATTGCAAATGAATGTTCATTTGATGAATAATCAAACTATGAATTATTGGTTTCATTTATGAAAGAGTTGGGGCGAAGGAAATTGCAAATAGAAGAAAGAAGAAAAGAAACGTAAAAGGAATATAACTATATTATTGGAAATTGAGTGTATAGTCTGAAAAAAATTATTCAGAAATTGAAAAAGTTGAATTATTTTCAAAGCTATTTTAAATTTGACATTATTAGTCGTGTATCAAATTTATCAATAATTTAATTAATTCTTAAATTTAGTTACTTATTTGATAGTGTTTGCCCTCTAAAATGTTGACGTAGCAAAAAAGGGGATCCACTAAACGTGTGACTTGTGAGGATGAAAAAAATTTGGAAAATCAGATTTCAAATAAGTTATAGTTTAGGAAAATATAAATTATAAATGTCATTACACTAATAATAAAAAGGGAATAAAAAAATATGATTTATAGTTAAAATAGTGAAAATCATATTTAACGCTCAAAGCATACACTTTTACGTTTGAAACTTACGCTTTTCGGTTTGAGACTTACACCGCAAATTCTATGACGTTCTATAAACTTACGTCTTTTATTTGCTCACAAAATATTTTTGATACATCCTATCTTAGACTCACTTCGAAAACGTCTTTATAAACATTATTCTACAAACTGCTAGTACGAGCAACCCACTAATCCCTAAGTCAAACACCTTTAATTATTCAGTAATTTATATCACAAAAGTCGCACCAATCTTAACTTTAACAATTAATAATTTGTAATCATGATTATGTCATTGATTAAGTATGCGCTAATTAAGATGTCAAACAGCTAATTATTATTGATAAGACTTGTAAACTATTGGATTACTTAGTTGGTATCTTCGATATGTTTTTTTTAGTAGTATGTTTTAATATTTTGTTTATAATAATGTGAAGACTTCATGTTAGATTAATCAATAATGTTGATTAGAACTTTATAAAGCTTTAACTAGTGACGATTAATAGAAATTTATGGGTTCTCCTATCTTGATTTAAATGATATTCCCCATGTCCCTAATTACTTGTCCAATTTTCCCTTTTTACTTTTCCCTTTTTAATTGTCCATTTTGACAAATCAAGAAAGGACAATTTTTTTTACCTGTTATACCCTCAATTAATTACTTTTGAAAAAGGTAGAACTTCTTGAAAATCTTAAATTTTTAATTCATCCACTTCATAATTAATAAGGATAAAATGATGAATTCACTATGTCAATAATTTTTTTTTAAATAGATGTGACAATTCAAAAGTGAAAAAGTAATTAGAGACAGAGAGAGTAATTGCTAACAAGGATAGGAAGAGTCCAAGGAAGGAGGAATGCAATGTATAAATCACTAGGGTGTACATAGGTAGATTAGACTTGATCTGATTTTGGTTTGTGAAAATATTAAATCAATGAGTAAATTAAAAAGGTATTTAATATTGGTTCTTAGATTATCAGTTGTTGGATCTTAAATCACCATATAAAATGTTATTTGGAAAGCAAGTAAAAATTAATCATCTACCTTTTCTTTGCTAGTGTGTTACCTAGAGGCGACAAATTTCAAGATAAAGCTAGAAAGGAAGTCATGATAGGATTCTGTGAAAATCAAAAGGATTTCAGGTTGTATGAATATGAAATTAGACTTTTATTTATCAGTAAATATGTAGTAATATTTAAAGAGGCAATATTTCCCTTTAAAGATAGAAAACATTATGATGCTAAAGATATATTTACTGTCACACCACTTGGATCCACTAATGACTCAATTACTGAGGAAAATTATGTTCACATTCCTGACACATTCATGCAAGAGGCTACACAAGTTATAGTTCCATCTGATTTACCTGCTTAGACTACTGCAACGATAGTCTCGGAGATATAGACCTTGCAGGTGTTGATGAAGAGTTTTTTGAAGATATCAATGAGGTTGATCATGAAGAAGTCCATGATGAGGAACAAGTTGCTTTACCTTAGGATAGCCAATAAAGGCCTCCAAGAAATGTCAAACCTCCTATATGGCTACATGATTATGTCGGCAAGACTGCAACAAACTGCACATACCCTATTCCCAACTATGCTGGTTATTCTCACCTATCTAATAAGTACCAAGCTTATTTGAGCTTCTTTTTAGCTATTTAGGAACCAATGACATTCGAAGAAGCTTTCCAACATGATGAGTGGATTGATGCTATATAGAAAGAAATCAATGCCTTAGAAGGAAATCAAACATGGAAGTTAGTGCTATTACCACTCGGTAAGCAACCTATAGGGTCAAAGTGGGTGTACAAACTCAACCTTAAGGTTGATGGAGAAATTGACAAGTACAAGGCCCAGTTGGTAGATAAAGGACATACATAAAAATAAGGATTGGATTACCATGAAACTTTTTCCCAATGGCAAAGATGAGACAGTTAGAATAGTTATAACTATGACAACTTCTAAAGATTCAAGCCTTTTTCATATGGATGTAATCAATGCATTCTTACAAGGAGATTATTGTGAAGAAGTTTATATGTTTTTACCTCAAGGGTTTCATAGTAAGGAGGAGACTAGAGTGTTCAGATTATTGAAGACATTGTGTGGACTCAAGCAAGCCTCAAGACAATGGTACATTAAGTTAACCATTGTCTTGCTTGATGTAGGCTACAAGCAAAGTTCACATGATCATTCTTTATTCACTAAATATTATGGTAATGATATTGTGGCGTTTATGATTTATGTAGATGATATCTTTCTTACAGGAAGCAATCACACACTTATTGATGATATAAAGAAGTATTTGCATAGTCAATTCAAGGTCAAAGACCTAGGTGAATTGAAGTATTTACTAGAGATTGAAGTTTTGAGATCTCAATATGAAATTTTGATGAATCAGATGAAGTATGCATTGAAACTCATATCTAGTGTTGGATTAGCAGGAACTAGACTTGTACACATACCACTGGAAGCTAATGGCAAGCTTACCTTAAGAGAACATGACAAATATAGAGGAACTCATGAAGATCCTTTGTTTAAGAACATATGAAGATATCAAAAGCTCATGGGCAAACTGCTTACTTGACAATTACTAGGTCAGACATATGTTTTGTTGTTTAGTTACAAAGCCAGTTCATGCAACATCCTAAATAATCACATCGAATGGCTGCATAGAGAGTGGTAAGATATGTTAAAGGGTCATTAGGATTGGGCATATTTCTGAGAGAAGTTCTCATAGATGAGTTGGTAGTGTATTGTTGTCACGCCCCGAGGCTACCCCCTTGACGTAACACGGGACCTAGGATCACGAGTGACCCCAAGCTAACCCTGAATCTGGCATATCATGAACATGCTGACAATAGCTAAGTAAAATGAACTAAGCGGAAGCTAAATCAATAAATATCTGATGTGGGGATAAAGCCCAAATAGTCTGAATGTAAAGTTACTAAGAGTTTAGTGATAACTGAAACAACCACTTAACAACTCAAGCTGAATCTACTGCTATGTCTGAAAAGTCTCTAACTGAGTTGAGTTGTTGGGACATGCCCCAGCTAACTCTTACAAAACTGAAAATTGAAAGTAAAGACTAAAAATGAATGCATGTTTATTGTTCTCAGAATATAAGGACTCACCACTGAAGCTACTGAATGCGGATCGAAAATCGATCTATGCGTGATCTGGATGCTGAGTACTTAAACCTACATCATGAAAGGATGTAGCGCAGAGTATGCGTCAATACTTGTAATATGCTGAGCATGCACGATATAGATATGTACCTGAACAAAGTATAAAAGTTGAGCAACAATATAGACTGGATAATTATATAAGCTGAACAATGCATATTGAGCAATGATATAATCTGAAACAAGATATAAATATGTACTGGAGTATAAATGATAGGAACTAAACCGAATGCAATGACCAAGTTCTAATCATGAAGATAACATGCTGAACTGTAAACTAATATGAAGGCTGAAAACCTGGTCAAATGCACTAAGTTTGACTGTGGGAGCTACTATTAACCGACATAAACCACGTGAGCTAAACATGGAGTCTAATGTATATGCCCCATCGAGAGGACCAAATATACTTTGGCAGGGGTATAAAGGCATGACTGTCATGATCACTAAATCTGATGCCCAACAGAGAGGACTTATATCCTACGGGGGCACGTAGTTCTAGTACTATAAGGGTATGCTGAACCCTAGTCCAACTCGATGCTAAGTCTACTCCCAACTGAATATGTATATGACTGAAATGTAACTAAAATACTGAATAGCTCAAAATACTGACATGTTAACTGAGAATGCAACGATTATATACTGATAATGTGACATTCGAAATCTGAAGCATGATTATCTGTTTAACTGACCTAGCAAGTGTAATTCATGAACTAAGAGAATCTACACAAACTAGGGTTTTGAGTACTATGCATGGAATTATACTGAATTATCAAGAAATAAGTTATTTAGATCAAGGGAACCATAATCACAATAATTCTTGAAAATCTAGAAACCCTAGGTCTGAACAATTTATATGAATCTAAAGAACTAACTGAATTCTAGGGACCTAATGGGTGAAAGAACCCATTAGTGAAATCCCACATACCTGGTGACAAAATCTATGGAGAAATCCTTTGGATTTTGGGGCTGAACTCTGAAGAACACTGCTGATTGTTCTTGAAAGAAACTGGCGCCTCTTTTTCTTCTTTTTGTTCTAACTTTTGGTGAATGAGGGTTTTGGGTAATGTCTGACTAGAATATTAGGCTTAAACTGAGTAAAATGACATAGTTTAGGTGTTAAATGACGTAGTTTAAATGTCCAAGGCATATGGAAAAGACCAAAACAACCCTGACTTAAAGCTGGTGAGGGCCAACCATGAAGGGACTGACGGACCGTCACTAGGACCACGACCTGTCAACTTGGTCGTGCTCATGGCCCTGCCCTGCCTTTAGGTCTGGTAGGCCTCATCTACGGTCCACTTCACAGACCGTGTGAAGGACCATGGGCTGTGAAGGCCACCGTGGTTCCTCATAGTGTCTTGGGGTCTACTGGGTCAGGATGATGGCACCATTCATGGCCCGTCATTGGGACCACTGCCTGTGGAGGGCCCTATGGCCCACGATTGAGCCTTGGTGGCTCTGCCTTATTTCTATGAGCCATTCCACGGCTTGTGAAGGGCTCTGTGGTCCACCATACTGGCTGGGTGTGAACCACGAGCAGGTCAACGGACCGTGGTTCCTTTCACGATCCATGAACCCCTCCGTGGTTCACCTAATTTCCTATTGTTCAGCCTATTAGGTTTCTGAGATGTTACAGTATCTTCCCATTGGGAACATTCGTCCTCGAATGAAGTCTAAACACACTGAGTATGGAGGGAAGGAGCTGCAATCCCTACCACTAAATACTAGAAACTGATACCTATCTGAACTGAGTTCCATGAACATGCAAATATGCTGAAATGCAAGAATAACTTAGGGAACAAGATACTGAGACTGAATTACACAAGAGTAAATTGAGAGACTGGAGAGGAACTATTACCTCAAGCTGAAACGGAGTCAGAAGGAAAGAGGTGAGGATACTTGGCCTTCATGGCTGCTTCTGCTTCCCAAGTAGCTCCCTCTATGGACTGACTCCTCTACAAAACCTTCACTGAAGGGACTTCCTTATTTCTCAAACTGCGAACTTGACGATCAAGAATTTCAACTGGCACTTCTTCATAAGTGAGACTATCCTTCACAGCCACACTCTCTAATGGTACTATTGATGCCGGGTCACCTACACACTTCTTCAACAAGGAAATGTGAGAGACTGGATGAACCGCTGCTAGTTTTGCTGGCAACTCTAACTCATAAGCCATATTGCCAACCCTTTTCAGGATTCTGTACGGACCTACATAACTGGGACTGAGCTTCCCTTTCTTACCAAATCTCATTACCCCCTTCATGGGTGACACTTTCAGGAAAACCCAATCATCGATTTCAAACTCTAAGTCCCTTCTCCTCACATCTTCATAGTACTTCTGATGACTTTGACCTATCTTTAGTCTATCTCTAATGAGCTAAACTTTCTCCATAGACTCATAAACCGAATTTGGCCCAATCAAGGTTGCTTCACCTACTTCAAACCAACCAATCGGGGACCTGCATCTACACCCATATAGTGCCTCATACGGGGCCATCTGAATACTGGAATGAAAGCTATTGTATTAGGCGAACTCTATGAGAGGTAGGTGATCATCCCAACTACCCTTGAAATTGATCACACAAGCTCTCAACATATCCTCTAAGGTCTGAATGGTACGCTCTGCCTGACCATCCGTCTGCGTATGAAATGTTGTACTGAGATTTACCCGTGTACCAAGACCTTTCTGAAACGATTTCCAAAAATGAGAGGTAAACTAAGGACCTCTATCTGAGATGATAGACAAGGGAACCCCATGCAATCTGACTATCTCGTTGATGTAGAGTTTGGTGTAGTCCTCTGCTGAATCTGTAGTCTAGACAGCCAAGAAGTGAGCAAACTTAGTGACTCTGTCTACTATCACCCAAATTGAGTCATGTCATCTGCGAGAACGAGGTAAACTCGTAATGAAGTCCATGTTATCACTTCCCACTTCCATGTAGGAATGTTAATCTCTTAAGCCATACCTCCTGGTTTCTAATGTTCTACCTTAACCTGTTGACAATTAGGACACTTAGCCACAAAGTCTGCTATGTCCCTCTTCATGCCGTTCCACCAAAAGACTTTCTGTAGATCACGGTACATCTTAGTGGCACCTGGATGAATAGAATATCTGGTATTATGGGCTTCTGTAAGGATCTATTTCCTTAACTCACCCAGGTTAGGAACACATAAACGACCTTGGTAACGAAGTACACCATCTCCCCCTTGGGAAAAAACCTCAACTTTCTGCTGATGAACTGCACCTTTCAACTAAAGTAATATCGGGTCGCTATCCTACTTTCCCTTAACCTCTGCTATCAATGAAGATTCTGACCCACTCTAAACTATCACACCCCCATATGATGTGTCCGTAAGGCAAACTCCTAAGCGAGCAAGCTGGTGAACATCTTTGGCTAACTCTTTCCTTTCTTCCTCAACATGTGCTACACTACCCATAGATAGTCTGCTAAGAGCATCAGCTACTACATTGGCCTTACCAAGATGGTAAAATACATTCAACTCTTTCTGGGTGAACATATACTGGAGGCTCTTATGATCTGTGAACACATCAACATGAACACTATACAATTAGTGTCTCTAAATATTTAGGGCAAATACTACGGCTGCAAGCTCGAGGTCATGAGTTGGGTAGTTCTTCTCATGGACCTTAAGTTGTCAAGAAGCATAAGTTGTGAGCTTACTGATACGCTCAAATTACACCTCCCTAAAGAAGTATAAGCGATTGTTATCAAGCAAAGAACTCAACTTGTAGGTTGGGGTTGATCCCACGAGGAATATGGTTTAGAGTTAAACTTAACTCACAATTATATCTTTTAAGCCAAACTATTTCCGAGAAAAGTAAACATGGGGGATGTTGTAACTAAGTAACATATTGTTGATTTGAATGATTAAGTAACAAGCAACAAGATTTACAATTTGAGTTATCAATATAAGATGGAAACTAGGGTATACGTGTTCCCCACCAGCTCTTAACGCAGTAATCCTACTAATAGTAATCCTCTCCTAGTGTTTGACATGCAAGGCTGATAAGTTATGTATCCCTACATGATTTGTAATCTTAGTAGGAACTTTCACTCGCGAATTGGTAAATCTATGAGTGTGATTTACTAACCCTTACCTTCACCCCAAATTAGTCATCGTGTCAATTTAGTTGGGTTTTCACCCTCACGTCAATTGATTAAAGTCAGACTATTAGATAGAAGCAACTCCTTAACTAAATCTTTGTTGTTTAATCATTTTCTCATTCGTTACCCCTTTGGTAAGGCAAGTAGGAACAAGGCGAGTTCTAACATTTTACACCGCTAGAAAGACTTCTAAATGAAAAGATTAACAATACATGCATAAATACTATTCAAGAATTACTTAGTTATTATTCATACGTTGTTAATTGCTCATGGTTCCCACACCCTTAGTTGTTGATTTAGCTACTCATGCTTGAGAGTTCACAATTCATAATTAGGTTAAACGAATTCATGAACTTTTAGTTAGAATAGATGAAAACCGAAATCTTAAATTGAAATTCAAAGTCAAATTGCATAAACCAACTTCCAGAAATTAAAATGCTAAGAGTTTGCAAAATAATTCCAAAAGACCAAAACAAAAGTCTACAATAATGTCTAACTCTCAAAAACGGAAATAACAACTAATATTTATAGTACACAAATCTTAAACCAAGTAGGAAACAAAATAAGGAAATAACTTCTCAGATGCGGTTTCAATCGACGACACAACCTACGGACCATGGGTCAACCTACGGTCCGTGGTCTCTCTTCATGGATCAACACTTGGAAATTATTTCAGGGACTTCAAACGACGGTTGGACCTACGGTCCGTCACTTGCCTCCGTGGTTCAAGTACTGGAACTTTAACTTTTAGATCACAAACGAAGGACGTGCAGGACGGTCCGTCATTCGATCTACGGGGCGTCGATGACCTCCGTGGTTCCACACTTGGTCAGACTTCTTTGAACCCTCATCTACGCTGCATCACCTACGTCCCGTCAAAGGACCTATGGTCCGTGGTTGGCTCCGTCACTGGCCACTTCTGCAATTTTTAGCTCTTATCTCAATCCACCGCATCCGAACCTATTTTCGACAAGAATTACACAAAAACCATCATATCTAATAACAAAATGCTTAATACTCACACAAAACTCCAAGTTAAATGCATCAAAAATTCTGTAAAATCACGGTTTATCAACACCCTCAACTTAAAATTATTGTTTGTCCTCAAGCGACACACTAAAACTCTAAACGACACTTGTGTAGAAGCAAACATACAAACTCAAGCAATAACATGGCTTTCTCAATCAAGTCTTTCTCTCAGTGCAAATCTTTCAATTTAGACTCAATAAGCTAACTCGTGCGGATCAAAACATGACTAGACAGACCAACATATATCATCACATACATTTTCAACAATCACCAAGGTACCAACTCTCCAACAATGTAACTTATGCCCTCACTTCAAAGAAATCCTTATTCACACAACGAATCTAATTTTTAAGTTCAAGGATTCAGTCAACACTCATGCTCAGAAGTGAACTCAATACAGTTAGTGCTCAATACCATAGGCTTGCCCTTATTTTCACTGCATAGATTCTCCAAACTAGTCACTAGGATCACTATAGGACGTTCTTAGCTTGTAACATAGGCTCAGGGTCAGGTAGGATACATTTGGGTATTTTTAGTGACTTTTCTGCCCTCCTTGACATTACATTGACTCTTTACCTCTTTTCTCAACCAATTCTGACATATTTGATTTTCTGCTCTTTTCTGTGACTTTCTTTAGCACAGATGTGACTTGCCTTTTTCATTCTTCTTTTTCACTTTTTTTCACTTATCCTTTTCTGTTATTCAGTCTTATTATCACTCTTTCTTTGTTTCTTTTGAATTCAGTCACATCTTTTTATATCATTTTTCTTCTTCTACACAACTCTTTTCATACCCTTTTCTTTCAGTTTCCTTTTTCATAGTCACCTTCAACTTATGTATTTTGCATGAGTTGAGGTGCACAATGTCCACGGTCGGACCAGGGCCGAGATTAAGTAACTTCTAAATTAGCCACCATCAACTTAGGCTTTTGGCCTAAGTTAAGGTGCACATGTCCAAGGTGGGACTAGGGCCAAAATAGTCTTTTAGGGAAAGAGAGTTAGGTGTATTGAAAGAAGTGGTCTACAGTAGGATCAAGCAATCGGATCAAAGAGAGCATTTATTTATTTTGGTTGTATCATTTTAGGATTAAGTGGACTCATTTGAACAAGGACCTATGGTTATTTCCCAATTCCTAGACTACATTGTCTTAACAGGACCAACGGGGCAAGTTCCAGATTGGCACATACTGCATGAACATACAAAATTATCTTCACTCACTATTGGCACATTGTTTCATTATTGAATTATTGAAGCACTTAGTTTAAGTTTTAGCTTAAGCATGTTATCATACTGGTTCCTATCATGTCATATGAAGACCCAACACATTCAACTCATGACTATAGATCTAACACATTTTCAAATTTTTTGGACAGGTATCAATTTCATGCTTCTTATGCCATTATGCTTTCATTTTTTTCTATCTAGTCTACACATACAACCCTACACATGCCGGTTCAACAGAAAAGTAAAATAGTCCCTTGGGGAAAAAAGAAAACAGGCAAGAAAACCCCTAGGGAGGGTTATGAGTTGGGTTACTTAGACTTCAACCTATCACTCACAACCCATTTACCTCACCCCCATGAAAAATTAGTGCAATTGCCTTCAATGCACAAAAAAGAAAAATAAACATAAGGTGAAGCAAACCGATGGCGCATAAGCATCGATGACCCATCAAGAAGCGGGTGGGTCCAGTTTCCCGGAACCCACTGGATCAACAATAGGAATGCCATCAGTAGCGCCCTCATCAACAATGGGAACACCATTAGTAGTACTCCTCGAACTTGATGGACCAACACCTATCTCACGGGCCCTTTGCTGCCGTATCTCCTCATCAATGATCTACTATCTTTGGGCCTCCGCCAACTCCTGCCGCTTTCTCTTTCTTTCCCGTCGGGCCTCATCAGTACCAGAAGTGTGCTCAGAAGAACAGTGTCGCTTCCCAGCAACACGGGAAGGGTAAGGTGGTGGCATAGAATCGCCAAATAGTGCAGACATCACCACCTCATCCTCCTCAGCCTCAGGTGTAGTCTCCGGTACAACGTCAACATGGGCCAGAATAACATCAACATCAACACCGAGCTTAGCCAACTCCGTCTGGAAAGTGGTCACATCTATGGTGGGTGCATGATTCTCCAAGACTCTCAACTCAAATGCATCTAGGCGTTTATAGACCGCATGAATCTTCCCGTCCATCATCTATTCCATACGAGCCTTGGACTCCTCAACAGATCGCTGCATCCAGGGGCCTCATGTGCTGCAGCAAGGTGGCCATCTGGGCCTCTAACTTTTGGACTCGAGCCAGAGGGACTAAAGTGGACCCTGATGGGGGAGTCGCTCGGGATGAGCTCGCGGCCTGACTGGTGGCGGTAGAGAGGGGGAGCCTATGCATCTGCAGAAATGGGAAGTACAGTAGTGTCATTATCCTGAATATGCTCCACATCCTCATCAATATCAACACCCAACGACGGTAGGTTAACCTATGGCTCCCTCCGTGGTGCAGTAAGATTGGCATCATCTCTAATGAGGCCGATGTCCACAGTCTTAGTCGCCTCGAGCAACATGTCACAATGACAAGTAGGCACTGAAGCCTCCCTGTAGAGATGGAATATCAGACACGGGAAGGGCAGAGTAGTGGTGGTCTTGAAGGCCCTCTCATAAATATCAACGATCAGAATGTGGGAGAAATCATGCTCCAGCCTCGCCATAATTGCTACTATCATCACTGCCCGGTCCCAAGTAACAACATTGTCCGCCAATGTAAGGGACAGTCTGGTACGAACCACGGAAGCTCAGGGTTGCCTTTATGATAAGTAGTGTCATATTCTTCACCCACTCAGTCTTCTCTCTATCCTCAGCTATATGTTGGGCCATCTACCCCAGCAATGTCTCTCTCTGCTCAACATCTCTCTAAAATGGCCCACTCTGAACAATACCCATCCTATAGTCGTACTCTGATGTATTAATTGTCAAAGTGTGGGCTAGGCTGCAAATTAAATAGCGAATGGTAACCTCAGAGATGTCAACGGAGAAGTTCTGCACCAGTGTAGCCTGAAATGGAGGATGGGCCAGTGGCTTAGCCCTTTGGAAATAGCATTTCGGACGATGGCAGTGTATGAGGCATAAAACTCACAAGTCATCTTCTCGCTAAAGTTACCTGGGCTCCGAGCCATCCACTCACATTTGTGCCTCTTGAATAGCTCTTCTATAGCAGGAACGGTATGAAGGCTCCCTGTCAATACCCGGTGCTCCTCAGTAATGGTTCTAGCCATCTTCCTATTTTCATCGAGCACCTTCCAATCATTATATAGTACTGACCTGCAACACACCATCTGTTCGGCTCTGTGGTGCTGGGAACCAGCTCAACTCTGGGGGTCCTGGGCATCCCCCGTGCTATCGGCATCGGAAGAAGAGGTGGAAGTACTATTGGCACTGGAATCAAATTGCCACTCAGAGCCGGAATGCGACTCTGCTGCTGGTGTGGCCCCCTGCTCAGACTGGGGCAACTCGACCTTGTCACTAGAAGTAAGTATCTGCCAGTCTCAGTTCCTCGTAGTCCGGGGGGCAGTGGGGGAGCCCTGGTGGTCTTCGAGATGTACTCATCCTCATTGGAGTTCACGACCATGTAGCGGGACGGGGCAACAGACTTAGACTTGCCCTCCCTTGCATACACTTGAGCTTGTTTCGGTGCCACGGTACCTGTGGAGGACTAGTTAGTACCTAAACAACACAAGAATGCCCAAGAAAATAATTTAGAACAAGAATAGGACTTGGCCAAAAAATAAAAAAAATTATAGGCAGTAGCTAGTTTGGTGACCCACAGTGGGTAACTGCGGTCCATCGATGAAGTGACAGGCCGTGGGTCCCCTCCGTAGGTCAGAGGGTCCTTTTTTGGTCTATGAAGTTGGAACCACAGATGTGCAGAACGGTCCGTCGATGGAATGACGGACCATAGTGCACACCGTGGTTCACCACTTAGCAAATAGTTTTTTTGTTCATGCAGTTGACGGACGACGACCTACGGTCCGTCAGTTGTGGCCGTGTACCACCACTGTGCCAGGCCTTAAATTCCAAAATTTCACTATAACAACATTAACACAATAATTACCAATTTCTTCAAGTCTACACATGCATTTCAACATATTATGTTGTAGTCTATCATTCCTAGGATTTCAAGCATTCAATTTACACATTAAATCAAGCAAGTATTGAAACCCTCAGTTAAGACTTCAAACTAGACCTATCAAACCTAGTTTATTTCATTAGTTTTAGCAACGAACTCCAAACACCATCGTCCCAAGGGTAATTTTAGGACTAGATTACACCAAATTATCATGCAAATTCCTACCCAAAGTCAAGTACAACTTCGTTGATATCAAATTAAGCAATGAAGGCAAATCAAAGTTTTGGTGAGATCAATTACCTTGCAAGTAAAACGAAGTTGAGGAGTGTGTTTGTATCTACTTCTTTTTAAGACCCAAGCAACTTGACATTGCACCCGGACTTAGAATGATCTTGTGGAAGAGAGGAGAGAAAATGGAGAATTGGGTAGATTTGGGGAAGAAATGGGGAGATAGAAATGGAAGAGGAGGAAATATATGAGTGAATGGGTGAATTAAATGGATGAAAATGGGGTAATTTGATGGTTTGAAACGGTTGGTGAAAGGAGGGAAATGGGGGGTGTTTTAAAATGACGGGGTTTTTATTTAAATGGGGTGCGATTGGGTCGATTCTAACCTTAACTTGGACCCACGAAACCTCGTCGACGGTCCGTGGGTGGACCTATGGTTTGTCGATGGGTTCCGTGGTTCACGCTAACACTTAGAAAATTAGAATACATACCTGGGATCTACGGATGCCATCCACGGTCCGTGGCTAGACTGACGGACCGTCGATGGGATCCGTAGACCAGTGCAACAACTTGTTTTTTGCAGATTTTTCCTATTCATCCCTGCACACGTAGCAAACCTTAGGACTTCCTTTTTACATTTTCTGGACACTTTTTAGACACAGACCCTATTCTATCTATATCTAGCCAACACTAAAATTAAAAATTAATAAACAACTATTCAAAAAACTACAAATTTAAGTAAAACTTCCTATATCAGAAAGCAACTTCCTATATCAGAAAGCAACTTCCTATAGTTGGCTAGATTGTACATCTTGGGTTGTCTCCCAAGCAGCGCTTGATTTAACGTCGTGGAACGATGCAGACCCCTTGGTTACTCAGACTTCACCAAGCCTCCATTCTTCTATCACCTCATTGATACTCTCAGCTTGCCCCAAATAGGCTTTTATCCTCTGGCCGTTCACCTTGAACTTCGTCCCTTCCTTGTTCTCGATTTCAACCACTCCATGTGGAAATACTTGGGTTACTCTGAATGGTCCGGTCCACTTGGACTTGAGTTTGCCAGGAAACAAGTGCAACCTTGAGTTAAATAACAATACCAGATCACCGGGAGCAAATTCACGCTTTTCAATCTTTTGATCATGGTATTTCTTCATCTTCTCCTTGTACAAGGTTGAACTCTCATATGCTTTTAGGCGAAACTCGTCGAGCTCATTCATCTCATTCATTCTTTGACTTAAAGCATCGCCCCAATCCAAATTCAACTTCTTGAGTGCCCACATTACTTTATGCTCTAGCTCTACAGGCAAATGACGTGACTTCCCATATACAAGTTGGTAGGGGGACATACCTATGGGAGTCTTGAATGCGGTGCGATAAGCCCATAGAGAATCATCAAGCCTTCTTGACCAATCAGTTTTGTTGGCGTTCACATTCTTTGCAAGGATTTGCTTTATCTTTCTATTTAACACCTCAACTTGCCCAGTAGACTACGGATGATAAGGAGTGGCTACATTGTGAAGAACACCATATTTCTCTAGCAACGCCTTGAACAACTTGTTACAAAAGTGAGAACCTCCATCGCTGATAATTGCCCTAGGTGTACCAAATCTGGAGAAGATACTCTTTTTCAGGAATGCGGTGATACTCTTTCCCTCATTGTTTAAAAGCGCAATTGCTTCCACCCATTTCGATACATAGTCAACCGCAACAAGACTATACTTCATCCCATTCGAACTCACAAACGGACCCATGAAATCAAGACCCCAAACATCAAAAAGCTCAATCACCAGTATTGGGTTCATAAGTAGTTCTTTCCTTTTCGAAATTCCTCCTTCACGCTGGCAATAGTCACAAGACTTGGCGAAATCATGAGCATCTTGGTGGATGGTAGGCCAGTAATACCCACACTGCAAAATCTCATGGGCAGTTCGGATACCACTTTGGTGCCCACCAACAAGCGATGAATGACACACCTCTAGTATACTCATTATCTCAACCTCGGGCACACAGCGACGAATAATCCCATCAGCACAAACACGAAACAAGTAAGGCTCATCCCAAAATAACTTCTTCACATCAAACATTTGGTGAAATGACAAATCTGATAGAACCAAATCGCTTGCCAAGTAGTTAGCAAAATCTGCGAACCAAGGGATAGTATCATAAGAAGCAGCCAATACCTGTTCATCAGGGAATGCATCACTAATCTCAACTCCATCCTCTAGCTTGATCATAGCTTCCTCCTCTAGTCTGGACAAGTGATCAACAACTTGATTTTATGTTCCCTTTCTATCTTTTACCTTAAAAAGAACTCTTGCAGTAGGAACACCCATCTAATCAACCTTGGTTTTGCATCCTTTTTAGCCATGAGATACCTCAATGCAGAATGGTCAGTATGCACAATGACCTTAGTACCAAGCAAGTAGGATCTAAATTTCTCAAATGTGAAAACCACAACAAGGAGCTCCTGTTCAATCACAATGTAATTTTTTTGGGCCACATTTAGAGCTTTGCTAGCATAGTAGATCGGATGAAGAATTTTCTCTCTCTTCTGTCCTAATACTACCCCAAGTTCACCCCACTCGCAGCACACATCACTTCAAACGGTTGTCCCCAATCCGGTGAAATAATGATAGGTGCCAAAGTTAACTTTTCTTTCAACTCTCCAAATGCTTTCAGACAAGCATCATCAAAATCAAACTTACACTCCTTTTCGAGTAGCTTGCACAATGGGTGTGAAATTTTCGAGAAATCTTTTATGAACCTCCGGTAGAAACCTGCATGCCCAAGAAAACTTCGAACACCTTTTATAGAGATGGGTGGTAGAAGCTTTTCTATTACCTCAACTTTAGCTCTATGAACCTCAATACCTTTCTATGAAATCCGATGACCCAAAACTATACACTCTTTCACCATAAAGTGACATTTTTCCCAGTTGAGCACAAGGTTGCACTCTTCACACTGTTCTAGTACCTCAGCCAAATATGTCAAACAATTATCAAACGAGTCACCTAACACATAGAAATCATCCATTAATACTATATCATGTCCTTAATCTTATATGAAAATATCGACATTATACAACGCTGGAAGGGCGCTGGAGCATTACATAATGGTATCATTTTCAAGGCGAAAGTCCCATAAGGGCAAGTGAAGGTGGTTTTCTCTTGGTCTTTCGGAGCTATGGAGATTTGATTGTAGCTAGAATATCCATATAGAAAACAATACCAACCCTTACCAGTGAGACGATCGAGCATCTAATCCATGAACGACATTGGGAAATGGTCTTTTTCAGTCCATGCATTTAGCTTTCGGTAGTCTATACACACTCTCCACCCACTCACTGGTCTCATCAGAACAAGCTCATTTTTTGCATTGGGAATCACAGTGATTCCTCCCGTATTTGGTAAGCACTGAACAAGGCAGACCCAACTACTATCGGCAATGGGATATATGACTCCAGCATCTAGCCATTTAATAATCTATTTTTTCACAACCTCTTGCATAGAGGGATTTAGTCTCCTTTGATGCTCAATACTTGACTTACTGTCCGGCATGAGTTGGATTTTGTGAGAACAAATGCCCGGAGGAATCCCAAGAATGTCTGCAATAGTCCATCCTATAGCCCTCTTAAACTGCTTCAACACCGATATCAAAGCCTCTATTTGCCCTTCGCTCAAGTCAGCATTAATAATAACGGGCAAGGTGCTTTTTTGTCCCAAGAATACGTACTGCAAGTGGGATGCAAGAACCTTAAGTTCCTGTTTTGGAGGCTTATCAACAGGCGATTTTGCAGGTGGGGTGTCACGATTCTTCATATCTAATTCCAACCATTTTGGCTTAAACGAAACTCGAACCTATCAAGTGCAGCAACTAGCTCATCATACTTATCAATACCATCATTGTCAAAATTCATCATCACCGCTGCTAGCGCATCGACACCTAACCTTTCCTTAATGGATACCTCAGATTCTTGCCCCACAATGTTATTCACCACGGATATCGATTTAAGATCACTTTCATGGTTCATAGACCTACAGATGTTAAAAGTTAACTCCTTATTGTTTAATCAGAACTTCATCGGCCCTCTCTCCATATCGACCAAGGCACGCCCAGTAGCAAGAAATGGTTTCCCTAAGATGATGGAAACCTCAAAATCAACCTCACAATCTAATATCACAAAGTCCGCAGGAAAGATGAATGACTCTACTTTCACAAAGACATCTTGCAACACTCCAATGGGTCTCTTTACAGTTTTATCAGCCATAAGTAAATGCATCGCAATCGGTTTTGGAGCTCCTAAACCCAACTTCTTATAAATCAACAATGGCATCAAATTAATGCTGGCACCCAAATCACACAAGGCCTTAGCGAAATGCAACATACCAATGGTACAATGAATAGTGAAAGCTCCAGTATCCTCTTTCTTCTGCACAATTGACCTAGTAGCAATAGCACTACAATGTTGTAACTTTTCTTCATCCTCAAAACTGACAACCCTCTTTTTGGTCACCAAGTCCTTCATGAATTTTGCATACCCAGACATTTGCTCCAAAGCTTCTAGCAACAGGACATTGATGGAAAGTTGTTTCAACATTGCTATAAACCTGCAGTATTTTCCTTCTTCAGTATTTTTCTCCAACCTCTATGGAAAGAGAGGTTGAGGTCTAGGCATAGGAACAACTCTTTAGGTCACCTCAGCTTTCTTTTCAGTAGCATCTTTCAAATCTCCAGTAACCTCAATCTCATCCGCATTTTTTTCTACCACTTTTTCAACCTCAGACCACATGGGGGGATCAATAGTCTATTTTTCTCTGCGAGTAGTGACTGTCATACAATGCCCATCATTTTTCGGATTTTGGATGGTGTTTCTAGGAAGTGTGCGAGGCTGACGTGGGTTCACAGTAGTGGACAACTGATTAAACGGCTGCTCAAGTTTCTTGATCAACACTGCATGGGCATCAACTTTCTGACCAATCCCATATAAATCATTACACATCTCCTTCATATTTTCATCAGATGCATCAAACCTCTTCATCATCTTTTGCATCATATCTTCAATGCAAGTCATATTAGTGCCACCCTCTCTATTACCAGATTCTCTATTACCAGGTGGAACATATGGCCCAACTCTCTCATTCATGTTGCCATAGTTGTTCCAACTGTAATTGTTATCACAATTGAAGTTCCTATCCCGAACATAGTTTCCCTCTCGATTGTAGTTGTCATAGTTCTGACCTTGGTTTCCTTGACCTTGGCGCCAATAGTCCAAATTAGAACCTTGGGTGTTGGTTCAGAAACCCCCCGTCTAATCATTTAACAAATTCACATCCTCCTCATAGTAACATTCCTCAGCTGGCGGTGGTGGTGTTCTAGTTAGATAATTTACCACATTCATTTTTTATGCACTTCCACTCGCATGCTTTAATACCAAGCCAATTTATGTCCTCATTTGAGCCATCTCTTCATGAATGTCATCATTGGATTGACTTGGTGCAGTTTGGACCGCAAATGTGCTTCTACCAGTATTTGCCTTCCTTGTGCTCTATTTCTTATTGTTTTGGGAAATCCTCTTAAGTTTTTCAGCAATCTCCTCAAAAGTGCACTCACCATATGATCCTCCAGCAATAGTATCTAACATAGCCCTTCCATTGTTATCCTGTCCTCTGTAGAAGTACTTCTTCAGTGACTCATCATCTATGCGGTGATTCGTAACACTCCTCATGAACTAGTGAACCTATCCCAAGAACTGCTTACCGACTATCCAGGTAGTGCTGAGAAATTATTCGGTTTATCCTTGTTGTTTAACTTCTTAGACACCAAAAAATAACTTGCCATGAATACCTTATGCAATTGTTCCCATGTATAGATTGAATTGTATGGTAGCTCAGAAAACCACACAACAACATCACCGGTCAACGACACTGGAAACATCTCAAACCTATGACATTCACATCCAATTCTGGTCGTCCCGCACAACTCTTACAGACATTTTTCAATTTAGCCATGTGAGCATATGGATCTTCCAAAGCTAACCTAGAAAACAACCCTCTTACTGTAAGCATTTGCATAAGACTGTCGGTCACCACAAATGTATGTCCTGGAGTTAGAGGAGGGAGAACAATAGGCCCTTCTGATTCAACCGCGTCATAATCGACCCGGTAGTTATCACGAACCCTCGATGCTGACGGATTCTGCACCCTTTTTGCATTTTCGATCAAATTACCTTCCTGAAACTGAACGTGTATATTCAAGACTCTAGGAGGTGGTAATTGAGCTCCATCTCCTTGACCCTCTTCTATTGGATTATTGTGTAACCCTTGATTAGCCATTTTTCTCAAAGTTTTTCTTAATTTAGGATCATAGGGGTCAAGGGTTCGCCTCGACTCCGTGTACTTGGCATACACAAGAGGTAAGACTTGTAGAAAACAAAAACAAAAAATCAGGAAATACTTTACTAAAGTTCAATAATCTAGTTAAACTTACTCTAAAATCTGTATTCCCCGGCAGTGGTGCCAAAATTTGATACGCTCAAATTACACCTCCCTAAAGAAGTATAATCGATCGTTATCAAGTAAAGAACCCAACTTCTAGGTTGGGGTCGATCCCACAAGGAATATGGTTTAGACTTAAACTTATCTCATAATTATATTTGTTTAGTCAAACTATTTCCGAGAAAAGTAAACAGGGGGATGTTTTAACTAAGTAGCAGATTGTTGATTTGAATGATTAAGTTACAAGCAAAAAAGATTCACAATTTGAGTTATAAATATAAGATGGAAACTAGGGCATACATGTTCCCCACCAGCTCTTAACGCAGTAATCCTCTCCTAGTGTTTGACATGCAAGGCTGATAAGTTATGTATCCCTGCG
Source organism: Solanum acaule (assembly GCA_036250505.1). Classification (NCBI taxonomy): domain Eukaryota; kingdom Viridiplantae; phylum Streptophyta; class Magnoliopsida; order Solanales; family Solanaceae; genus Solanum; species Solanum acaule. The sequence goes on along the minus strand of JAJOOR010003902.1, from coordinate 51,225 downwards.
TGATTGGTAATCTTAGTAGGAACTTTCACTCGCGACTTGGTAAATCTACGAGTGTGTGCTTTACAAACCCTTACCTTCACCCCAGATTAGTCATCATGTCAATTTAGTTGGGTTTTCACCCTCACATCAATTGATTTATTAGATAACATCAAATCCTTAACTAAATCTCTGTTGTTTAATCATTTTCTCATTTGTTACCCCCTTGGTAAGTCAAGTAGGAACGAGGCGATTTCTAATGTTGTACACCGCTAGAAAGACTTCTAAACGAAAAGATTAACAATATATGCATAAATACTATTCAAGAATTACTTAGTTATTATTCATACATTCTTAATTGCTCATGGTTCCCACAACCCTAGTTGTGGATTCAGCTACTCATGCTTGAGAGTTCACAATTCATAATTAGGTTAAAAGAAATCATGAACTTACAGTTAGAATAGATGAAAACCGAAATCTTGAATTGAAATTCAAAGTCAAGTTGCATAAACCAACTTTCAGAAATTAAATTGCTAAGAATTTGCAAAATAATTCCAAAAGTCTACAATAAAGTCTAACTCTTAAAAACAGATATAACAACTAATATTTATAGTACACAAATCCTAAACCAAGTAGGAAATAAAATAAGAAAATAACTGCTTAGACGCGGTTTCAATCGACGACATGACCTACGGACCGTGGGTCAAACTATGGTCCGTGATCTCCCTTCATGGATCAACACTTGGAAATTATAGGGCCTTCAGACGACGGTTGGACATACGGTCCGTGGACTAGACTACTGATTTAACGTTTCAAGCACAACTCATCCAATTCTAGGTTTCAACGATTGTAAATCAGTATAAAACCCAACTAAATGAGTTGGGGTCAAATCCTACAAGGAGCGGTACGTGCTTCAAATTCAAATAGGAGGTGCAAACGTGGTCTAATCAGCCATAGGAATAAAAATTATTGAAAAAGACAATAGCCAAATAAAAAGGGTGACACGAATGTCAGATGGGGGTTTTGGTTTTAATTATCAACTACAAAACAATCACAAAACAACTCGAAACAACAATGGGGAGAAGGATTCTCGGGATGTGATTGATTACATGCAAATTACGATATATGGGTAATTGAAACTACTAGTAAACAACTAAACATCAGTGAGTTGGCTAGACTATAAGGGAGATAGCTTTCTCTCGAACAACTATCCCGAATTAGGTGATTTCTTTTAAACATCAACAAGCATAACAATGAAGATCAACCCACACCTTAATTCATCCACTCTTTCAAGCTTGATGGGTAGGATTGGGTTTAGGATTCACTCTCTCGAGCTAAACCCAACTCAACACAATACCTACAAATCATTAATCAATAATATTAGTTCTAAAACCTTTCTCTCGAGTAAGCCAAGAACACAAAAGTAGAACTGCATTTGCAACTACAATTCATAAATTAAACCTCAATGAGAAAATGGTCTAAAACCCCCTCAATTTATATCCGAAATCTCAACTACACACTCCAACTTCACGGGTGTCCTATCACCCCCTTAAACTATTTTAAAGCTAAATTATTTGCTCCCTAAACATTTTAAAAGTGGAATATATACCCCCTTAAAATGTCACACCCAAATTTGGGTTAGGCAGTGACATGCACGCACCCCTAGCACCTATTACATATTATTTTTTAATGAAAAAATAAATTATTATTCTTTTTCTTTATTCTATTTTTGTTTTATAGTTTTTTGCTTTTCTTTTAGACCTTTTCTTCTTTTCTTTGACATCTGAAACGTAGTGTGCCATTAAAGTGAAATTGTAAGTTTCATTTGGGACCTTTAAGATTTTTCCTTTTCTTAATCTTCGTTTGAATTATATTTTCCGATAAATCTCAACTTTCATATATGAATTTTTCAATTTGAAGCATTTGGACCCTTCTCAAAATTATTTTGTGAGTTTCATATCATTAGATATTCACCGACTTTAAAAATTTCAATTTCTTAATCTGGGTGAAAACAATTTCACCAAAGATATTTCATCCACAAATCAAAAAAAATAGTGGAGCTGTAAAACTTGTACATGCATATGGTCTTATTTTTCCGGCGGAAATTGATAATTTAATCAATCTTGGACATGCAGATCTGCATTTTATGGATTTTCTCCGATAAGAACATTGGCCGAATTTAAAAAATTGAAAGATCTAAAGTATATTTGAACGAGAGATACAAATTTAATCGGTGAAATCCTTGAAAGTTTTGAGAAATTTCAAAGTGTTGAACATATTGATTTGGCTTACAACAATCTGAAATGAGAAATTTCAATTGGGTTGTTTATATTGATGAATTTGAAGATGATGTTTTTGGGTATGATCTAAACTTGAGTTTCTTCAATTTTGCGCGTTTTTGCTTCTTGTAATCGAAATAGTGAAAATTTAGTTGTAAAAGGGGCTAGCTTGATGTGTTATTTATTTCATTTTCTCAACCGGGTTTGTTTATATTGTTCTTTTAGTGTTGTTTGCTCAGACTTATGAACATTTAACTATGAAAAAAATATTAATTTCTAATTTGATTCCATGTTAATTGTAATTTTCACAATGAAGTTGATTTAAAAAAAATAAAAAATGAAATAGCATTAGTGGTAGCTGAAAGGTGAGGTGAGTCAATACTATTTTCCGACAACTTAAATCCGATAAAGTGTTGAAGAAGAAGAAAAAAATGAAAATAAAAATAAAAATAAAAACAAAACACATTAGAGTAAAAGGTAGCATTAATAAATTTAGAAAATCAAAAAGTTAATATGAAAAAGGGAATTCTTTTAAAGTTAAAGTTTTAATAAATAAAAAATTGCCTCTCACTCTCTTTGGGAAAGTGAACTACACTTTCTTTGCCACCTCAGCATTAGGGAGCAAATAATTTAGCTTTAAAATAGTTTAAGGGGGTGATAGGACACCCGTGAAGTTGGAGTGTGTAGTTGAAATTTCGGATATAGATTGAGGGGGTTTTAGACCATTTTCTCAACCTCAATTAATGATTAAACTCACTTCAATTCAGCATTTAAACTAGTAATTAACAATATCCATAAACTAATTCAGCCCATAATCACATAATCACACCCCAAGAATTGGGGTTTTAGCCAAACATCATAAAAAGATAAAAAATAGTTACCAAATCAATTAGCCAGCAACTGGGTATGAGTAATTCAAGCTTTACAATGTTCCTATTAGCAGAAAATTTGAAACCCACTTGCAAAATCTCCAAATTGAGTCTCAAAACCTTCAAGTCTACTTAGAAACTTCAGAGAAAAATGTTCTAGACTAAAATGGATTAAAAATTCGATGCTAAATTAATGTTCAAAATCTAATTTATAGTCGCCGAAATTAAACCATGAAGGGCCACTCGGCGAAGTAAGTTGGGCTCACCGAACCACTCAACAAGCCTCCTTTTGATCTCTTCCATCGCCTTTTCGCCTTAGCATTCAGCATCCTCGAGGTCTGTAACTTTGGGCGATCTATCTTTGCTTCGCGGAACTACACGACGATTAGCCGATTGCTCCTTTTCGTCGCCGACTTGGTTTCTTCCTTCAAGGCTTGGCTGGAACTTTAGGCGGTCAGATGAACCACTCGGCGACACACCAAGTGTTCTTGGCGATCCTCAGGCTCGCCCTTCTTCATTTCTTCAGCTTGTTTTGTTCCTTTTTGCTTGTTTTGTTCCTTGCTTTGTTCCTCAATCCATATACCTGAAAATCAAGGATTTAACATCATTTTATGGCACAAATTAAGCATTTGAGGACACTAACTCTATAAGAATAAAGCCCTAAATGAGTCCAAATCCAGGCACTATGGCACAAAGAATTTGCCCAATGTTCCAAATTTCAACCTCATTCCCAAAATCAAGCTCGCAACCCCCGACATCAAAATCAAACTCACACACTATGCAATTCATACAAGATCCATAAGACCTATGCCTCCGGGGTACTCATACTTCCCCCGATTTGGCAAAAAATGGCCATTTGACAACTTTTGCCCTTAAAGATGACGTCAACCCCTCTATCATTGGGCAAATTACGTCATTTGGCTCTGTTAGGGGTTACTCCGACTTCACCGAACTAGACCCAACATAAGATAACCGCAGCCCAACAATTTACAATCAATTTTAATGCATTAAACACAGAGATTCATCATTTTAAGCAATTAGACATAAGTTCAAAAACAAGAAATAGGCAAATCAACACATCAAACACAATTTAAACACAGACCCAACACAAAACAACACATATTTATCAAAGGCATTCGAGTTCAACCACTAATCGCGAGTTCGGTGGGTTCGAAAAACCATCCAGATTGCCGAATTAATAGTTTGATAAGCTAGGCGGTAAAGAAATCCAATTCCGAGCATGAGATCACACACAAAATGTGAATATAATAGCAAAATATGGAAGATGTATTGTGCGGGTGAGAGTTTACAGGGTTAGAGATGAGAAAATATGAAAGATTTTGAAAATTTAAACCGTTTAGCCTTTTAAAACCTTTTAGTTTGTAGCCCTTTTTGTGGTATTAGTCGACCACGCCGAACCACTCGATGATGCGCCGAATGGTGAATTACCTTGCCGAGTTTTATAGAACCTCCAGTCAATTTGGGGGTCCAAACGACATACAAAATTGGGATTGCCGACCTATTCTGTGAGTCGCTGATTCAGCCATTGGCCTGCCGAGTTTTATAGACTCCCACCTTATATTTTTGTGAGTCCAACGGCAGATCAAGTCGGGCTCGCCGACCTCTTCGGCGAGTCATAGACTAGACTCTTTGGCTCGCCAAATTGCATATTCTCAAACACACTCCACTTTTCGACCTGCACAATCAACACCTGTTATTCAAAATCAAACTTAAAGCATTAAAAACTTGGGTTGCCTCCCAAAAAGCACCTTAGTTAACGCTTGGCACGACGCAAGTACCCATTCGAGCTTCATTTTTGGGGTTTGCCATAGTATCACTAGGCACCCCACCTTGTTTTCTTAGGTTCAGATGAGATGAAATTTGACCCATTTGGGTATCCAGCTGCTTAATAGAGACTAAGTGAGAGGTCACTGTCTGGTTAAGAGTCGATACATCCTCATTCATTTTGTTCAACACTTTATCGGACCCTTCAACCTTGTTGAGAATGCGTGAGAGCATATATTTAGTACGGCCACCCTCAGAATCTTTGGGCTTTTGACGCTCATGGGGAGGAACATACCTATCCTTCTCCCCCTCTCTTTCCTTTCGAGTAGCATTTTGATCACACCAATCTCTATCACGATTTCTCCAGCCCTCATCTCTATTCCATCCTTGATTACCACCCACCTTGGGTAGTTTGCACGATAACCTCCTCGGTTGGCTAGGAAGTTCACTACCTCATTGTACAACGCTTCAAATTTGGCTTCCTCGGGGTTTACACCACCAACACCCATATCATTAATATTTTTTGTACCAGCACCCATGACATTTTTGGCCAAGATGTCCAGCTGGGTCATAATATTTGCCAAGTTTTGGTCTCTCTCTTGATCTTTTTCAATCTGCTCGTTTGTCATTTTATAAGTAAGAGGTGAGACTTATTCTTCGCGGGTATACCATGCCCTGTTAATTTTGGTCATGCAATCGAGGAGTTGGGATAGTACCGCATAGGGCTGTTGCATTAAACCACTCAGAGAAAGTTGATCAGCCACTCCTTTGTTTACCGAATCGAGGCTTCTATAGAAATATTACAGCAGTACATTATCTGGAAGTCCATGAGTTGGGAATTGCAACACCATATTCTTAAACCTTAGCCACGTCTTATGGATTGGCTCACCCTCCAGGCGTTTGAAACCTTGGATGCTATCCCTAAGAGTCATCATCTTCGAAGGGGGAAAGAATCGCACTTGGAATGCAGTAGTAAGTTCATCCCACAAAGTGATGGAATCTCTTGGCAACTTAGTCAACCATTTGCTTGCCTCACCCATAAGAGAAAATGGGAACAACCTTAGCTAGACCGATTCTTGCGATATGTTTGTAAATGAGAACGGTCCACAGACGTCAACAAAATTTCTGATATGCTCATGGGGATCCTTATGAGCAAGCCCCCCAAACAAACCTTTCAGTTGTAGGAGCTGAAGCATGGTTCTTGTGATGTGAAGCACAACATTTCCTTCAACTGGAGGCAAACGAATGGCCCCAATACCACCCATTTGGATTGGGTGATTGACATCGTTGAGGCTTCCGACATCATCTTGGTGGCCCACTTGGCTACAATTACTTCCGTTAACACTCATTTCTTCCTCTATTTTAACAAGTAACACAAAACAAAAAATAAAAGTAAGTAGATTCAACTATAACTAAAAAGAAAACAATTCAACTTCACCAAAAGAATTTCAAACAACACCACTCCCCGGCAGCGGCGCCATTTTGATTTAACGTTATAAACACACCTCATCCAATTTTAGGTGTCAACGATCATAAATTAGTATAAAACCCAACTAAATGAGTTGGGGTCGAATCCCACAATGAGTTGTACGTGTTTCAAATTCAAATAGGAAGTGCAAACGTGGTCTAATCAGCCATATGAATAAAAATTATCGAAAAAGACATTAATCAAATAAAAGGGGTGACACGAATGTCAGATGGGGGTTTTGGTTTTAATTATCAACTTCAAAACAATCATAAAACAACTCAAAACAACAATGGGGAGAAGGATTCTCGGGATGTGATCGATTACAGGCAAATTATGATAAATAGGTAATTGAAACTACTAGTAAACAACTAAACATTAGTGAGTAGGCGAGACTATAAATGAGATAGCTTTCTCTCGAACAACTATCCCAAATCAGGTGATTTCTTTCGAACATCAACAAGCATAACAATGAAGAACAACCCACACCTTAATTCATCCACTCTTTCAAGCTAGATGGGTAGAATTGGGTTTAGGATTCACTCTCTCGAGCTAAACCCAGCTCAACCCAATACCTACAAATCATTAATCAAAATCTTAGTTTTAAAACCTCTCTCTTGAGCAAGCCAAGAACACAAAAGTAGAACTGCATTTGCAACTACAATTCATAAATTAAACCTTAATTAATGATTAAACTCATTTCAAATCAGCATTTAAACTAGTAATTAACAATATCCATAAACTAATTCAGCCCATAATCACACGATCACACCCCAAGAATTGGGGTTTTAGCCGAACATCATAAAAAGATAAAAATCGTTACCAAATTGATTAGCCATCAACTAGGTAAGAGTAATTCAAGCTTTACAATATTTCAATTCGCAGAAAATTTGAAACCTATTTGCAAAATCTCCAAATTGAGTCTCAAAACCTTCTAAGTCTACTTAGAAACTTTAGAGAAAATTGTTCCAGACTAAAATGGATTAAAAATTCGATGCTAAATTAATGTTCAAAATCTAATTTATAGTCGCCGAAAATAAGCCACGAAGGGCCACTCGGCGAAGTAAGTCGGGCTTGCTGAATCACTCGGTGAGCCACCCTTTGACCTCTTCCATCGCCTTTTCACCTTAGCATTCAACATCCTTGAGGTCTATAACTTTGGGCGATCTATCTTTGCTTCGCGGAACTACATGACGATTCGCCGATTGCTCCTTTTCATCGCCGACTTGGTTTCTTCCTTCAGGGCTTGGAAAACTGGGACTTTAGGCGGCCAAATGAACCACTCGGTGACACGTCAAGTGTTCTTGGAGATCCTCAGACTCGCCCTTCTTCATTTTTTCTGCTTTTTTTGTTCTTTCTTGCCTGTTAGTGTCCTTGCTTTGTTCCTCAATTCATATACCTAAAAATCAAGGATTTAACATCAGTTTATGGCACAAATTAAGCATTTGAGGACACTAACTCTATAAAAATAAGCCCCAAATGAGTCCAAATCAGGACTCATCAACTACGGTCCGTCACTTGCCTCCGTGGTTCAACTACTGGAACTTTAACTTTCTGATCACAAACGACGGACGTACAGGATGGTCTGTCATTCGATCTATGGGGCATCGATGGCCTTCATGGTTCCACACTTGGTCAGACTTCCTTGAACCCTCATGTACGCTGCATCACGTACGGCCTGTTAAGGGACCTACGATTCGTGGTTGGCTATGTCACTGGCCACTTCTGCAATTTTTAGATCTTATCTCAATCCACCGCATTCGAACCTATTTCATACTAGAATTACATAAAACCATCATATCTAATAACAAAATGCTCAAGACTCACACAAAACTCCAAGTGAAATGCATAAAAAATACCATAAAATCACGGTATATCACTTACCTCGTTGCATTAACACACAACCTAGGCCGACCCTGGATGCATCACAATAAATCACATAACTCTCTAAACCATCTGGTAGAGTCAAGACATGAGCTGTAGTCAACTTAGTCTTCAGTTTTGAGAAACTTTTCTCACACTTATCTAACCACTGAAATTTGACTTTCTTCTGAGTCAACTTGGTCAATGGGGAAGCTATGGATGAAAATCCTTCAACAAATCTCCGGTAATAACCGGCCAAACCCAAGAAACTTCTGATATCGATTGGAGAGGTGGATCTGAGCCAATTCTTTATTGCCTCAATTTTTTGAGAATCCACTCGGATCCCTTCGTTGGATACCACATGACCAAGGAAAGCGACGGACTGTAACCAGAACTCACATTTGCTGAACTTAGCGAATAACTGGAGATCTTTAAAAGTTTGCAGAACAACGCTCAGATGAGTCGCACGCTTGTCCTAACTCCGAGAATAAATAAGGATATCATCAATAAAGACGATAATGAACAAGTCTAAATACTATTTGAACACCATGTTCATTAAGTCCATGGAATCTGTAGGAGCATTTGTTAGTCCAAACGACATAACTACAAATTCATAGTGACCATACTGAGTCCTGAAGGTTGTCTTCGGGATGTCACTATCTCTGACTATGAGCTGATGATAGCCAGATCTAAGGTCTATCTTAGAAAAGCAACTAGCACCCTCAAGTTGGTCGAACAAGTGTTCAATCCTGGGGATGGGATACTTATTCTTGATTGTGACTTTGTTCAACTGACAATAGTCAATGCACATCCTGAGAGAACCGTCTTTCTTTTTCACGAATAACACTAGAGCACCCCATGGAGAGACATTGGGTCTGATGAAGCCCTTATCTAGAAGGTCTTTCAAATGTTCTTTCAATTCCTTAAGCTCAGCTGAAGCCATTATGTAAAGAGGAATCGAAATGGGCTGGGTATCGGGAAAGAGATCTATTCCGAAGTCGATTTCCCTTTCGGGAGGAACTCCGGAAAGATCTTCTGAAAACACTTCTGGAAACTCATTTACTACTTGGACTGACTCAAGAGTTGGGGTTTCAGAGTTTGAATCCTTAACCCAAACAAGATGAAAGATATACCATTTGGAAATAATTTTTTTGGCCTTAAGGTAAAAGATGAATCGACCCATAGGCACTGAGCTGCTACCCTTCCACTCTAAGACTGGCTTGTTTGGAAACTGAAATCGAACGATCCTAGTTCTACAATCGACTGAGGCATAACAGAAATGTAATCAATCCATGCCTAGAATGATATCAAAGTCTACCATTTTTAACTCTACAAGGTCTGCTGAGGTTATTTTCTAAGAGACTGTGACAGGGCAATTTTCGTATACCCGTCTAGCTATAACTGGGTCACCAACTGGAGTAGAGACTGAGAAGGGTTCTGAGAAAGTTTATGGATAGACATCGACCCCTGCCTCAAGTTCATAAACTCATGAGCCCTAGCCTCCCTTAGCGCTCTCAGGAAGAACCTGTCTAGAAAAGCAGTCTTGAAAAGTTTCCAACTCACCGGACCTGCATTAGTACCATGAGATTCTTTTTACTGCTGGTACTAAGTGTAAGCCGCTCCCTTCAATTGATAGGCGGCCAAATCTGCACTCTCGATTGGTGTGACACTCATAATGCCTGTTGCCTTCTGGATATCATCGAAAAACTCTTATGGATCTTATTCTTACTTAGACTCATGAAAATTTTGAGGGTTATCCGATTAAAGTCCTGAATTCTTATTGTATCAATGTTAGTCTGCGGCGGAGATGGCGCCGCTGCCTGCTGATTGACCTGGGCGGTCCTGGACTGAGCAAGCACTTAGAAAGCAGCCCTGAACTCGGTATGCATGAATTTCTCATTCAATGGGTCTGCTGGAGCTGTTGGTTGATTCCTTGTGTTAACTCTTTTGGGAAGGAATTTTCCAAAACGCGAAAAGTACATGTTAGAAGGAGGTTAAATAGAGTTCATACTCTATAGCACAAGTTGGAAAAGAAATAGGAGAAGTTTTTCTTAGAACACTTTGTAGCCTCTCTCTCATAGGTGTGGCGTGCTTCACACTCATGAAAGAGACTCTACTTAGTGTGGCTTTCAGACATCTTAGGACTCTTGAACCTAATGCTCTGATACCAAGTTTGTCATGCCCCGAGGCTACACCCTTGACTTAACACGAGATCTAGGATTATGAGTGACCCCAAGCTAACCATGAATGTGGCATATCATAAACATACTAACAATAGCTAAGTAAAATGAACTAAGCGGAAGCTAAATCAATAAATATCTGATGTGGGGACAAAGACCAAATAGTCTGAATGTAAAGATACGAAGAGTTTAGTGATAACTGAAACAACCACTTAACAACTCAAGTTGAATCTACTGTTATGTCTAAAAAGCCTCTAACTGAGTTGAGTTGCTGGGACATGCCCCCAGCTAACTCTAACAAAACTGAAAACTGAAAGTAAAGACTAAAAATGAAAGCATGTATATTGTCCTCGAAATATGAGGACTCACCACTGAAGCTACAGAATGCGGATCAAGAATCGATATATGGGTGATCTGGATGCTGAGTATCTGAACCTACATCATAAAATGATGTAGCGCAGAGTATGTGTCAGTACTTGAAATGTACTGAGCATGCAAGATATAGATATGTAGATAAATAAAGTATAAAAGCTGAGCAATAATATAGACTGGATAATTATATAAGCTGAACAATGCATAGCTGAGCAATGATATAATCTGAAACAAGATATAGATATGTACTGGAGTATAACTGAAAGGAACTAAACTGAATGCAATGACCAAGTGCTAATCATGACGATAACATACCGAACTGTAAACTAATATAAAGGCTGAAAACCTGGTCAAATGCACTAAGAGTCTGACTGTGAGAGCTACTATTAATCGACATAAACCACGTGAGCTAAACGTGGAGTCCGATGTATACGCCCCATCGATATGACACAATATACCTTACCAGGGGTATAAAGGCATGACTGCCGCGTGACCACTAAATCTGATGCCTAATAGAGTGGACTTATAATCCTACGGGGGCACGTAGTTCTGGGACTATGAGGGTACGTTGAACCCTAGTCCAACTCGGTGCTAAGTCTACTCCCAATTGAATATGTATATGACTGGAATGTAACTGAAATACTGAATAACTCAAAATACTGACATGCTAACTGAGAAAGCAACGATTATACACTGATAATGTGACATTCGAAATCTAAAGCATGATCATCTGTTTAACTGACCTAGCAAGTGTAATTCATGAACTAAGAGAATCTACACAAACTAGGGTTTTGAGTACTATGCATGGAATTATACTAAATTATCATAAAACAAGTTATTTAGATCAAGGGAACCATAATCACAATAATTCTTGAAAATCTAGAAACCCTAAGTCTGAACAGTTTATGAGAATCTGAAGAACTAACTAAATTCTAGGGACCTAATGGGTGAAAGGAACCCACTAGTGAAATCCCACATACCTGGTGATGAAATCTACAGAGAAATTCTTTGGATTTCGGGGCTAAACTCTGAAGAACACTGCTGATTGTTCTTGAAAGAAACGGGCGCCTCTTTCTCTTCTTTTCATTCTAACTTTTGGTGAATGAGGGTTTTGGGTTATGTCTGACTAGAATATTAGGCTTAAACTGAGTAAAACGACATAGTTTAGGTGTTAAACGACGTAGTTTAAATGTCCAATGCATAGGAAAAAGACCAAAACGACCCCGACTTAAAAGCTGGCGAGGGCCGACCATGAGGGGACTGATGGACCGTCACTAGGACCACGGCCCGTAGACTGGGTCGTGGTCGTGTCCCTGCCTTGCCTTCAGGTTTGGTAGGCCTCTACGGTCCACTTCACAGACCGTGTGAAGGACCACAGGCCGTGAAGGACACCGTGGTTCCTCACAGTGTCTTGGGGTCTACTGGGTTAGGACGATGGACATATGCACAACCCGTCATTGGGACCACGTCCCTTGGAGGTCCCCGTGGTCCAACACTTGAGCCCTGGTGGCTCTGCCTCACTTCTATGAGCCATTCCACTACCCGTGAAGGGCTCCGTGGTCCACCATACTGGCTGGGTGTGAACCACGAGCAGGTCGACGAATCGTGGTTCCTTTCACGGTCCATGAACCCCTCCGTGGTTCACCCAATTTCCTGTTGTTCAGTTTGTTAGGTTTCTGAGGTGTTACAATTGTGATTCAGATTGGACTGCTTTTCCTAATACATACAAGAAGCTAAGGTCTGTCATGGGTTTTGTTCTGTAGTTAGGGACTTCACTTATTTCTTAGAAGTTCAAGAAGCAACAAACAATAAGTTGCAGCTCAACAGAAGCACAATATCGCAGCATGGTTGTTGTAGTTGTTGAAGTCATGGTTGGATTGCTAAAGGACTTGTCTGTGGAAGTAATAACTCTTACACAGTTTTACCGTGATAGGAAAGTATGCAGATTACTGCAAATCTTATATTTCATGAACTATGGAGCAGATCGAGATCGACTGTTATTTTGTTAGGGAAAAGCTTAAGGAAGGCCTTATACACCCAGTTCATGTGTCTACTAAGTTTCAGCCTGCAAATTTGTTGACGAAATGATTGGGAGTGACACAACACAATTTCTTACTATCCAAGTTGTGAGTTCTTGATATTTTCCATTCTCTAGCTTGAGGGGGAATATTGAAATAACTTAAATTAGTTGGTTAGTTATGGTCACTATTAGTGGAGTTGATTAGTTGGATTAAGTGGCCCTAGTTAAGTCGGTTAGATAAGATGGAAAGTGATAACTATAGTACTCCCTCTATTTTAAAAAAAATGACCTAGTTTGACTTGGAACGAAGTTTAAGAAAAGTAAGAAGACTTTTTAATCTTGTGGTTCTAAATTAAAGTTATGTCAAATGTACCAAAATGCCCTTTAATCTTGTGACCTTAAACATGTCACGTGGAAAGTTGAAGTGAAAGTGTTGCCAAAAAAGGAAAATGGTCATTCTTTTTTAAACAGACTAAAAATGAAACTAGATCATTCTTTTTGAAATGGAGGGAGTAACTGATTTGGGACAATAAATAGTCAAGCTTGTACTCATTCAGCTTAACAATGTAGCACTTTTATCAATGAACATAGAAGATGAGAGTACTTTTTCCGCTTAATATATGCTCAATTGAGCATAATTTGACAATAATGAACATATATGCATTAACCTCACATAAATATTCATAACTTGCACAAAAAGATAAGTGGCTTAATATCCTAATTATATATTAAAAAGAATATAAATTTGGTTAAAAGCCTTGACGTAACATAGAGTATCACACAAATTATAAATAACACAAATGTGTTATGCACGTAACTAGCCTTCCACACTGTATCATATCAATTTTTATGATAGACGGGTGAAATTTAATTACATATCAATTTTACTTTATAGTGAGAGAGAGATATGTTAGAATAATAGTTGAGGATTTAATCCGACATAATCAGGCGAAAAATTATATTGTGCGTATAAAAATTAATATTATTATGTATATATGGGTTAAAATAACTTTCTAGAGATATATATTAAAATTTTGAACGCCCTTAATAAAATTTTAACTTCACCGTCAAAATGAAAATCATACTATAAATGAAACAACATCAAATATTTTTATATAATATCCAACATGGATATGTCATAAATTGGGAATGAATGGATGTTAATTATCCTATTTGGTTTAATTTACTCCATCGTTTGGTCAGAATCTGTGAGTATCTTAAGATGTTAACGCAGATTCAGAAGATAAATTAATGATATAATGACTCATCTAATCACACCATCATCATTGATTCATTATAATCTAAGTATAATAGTATTTCATCCAATAACTTTAATTAATATTTTAAAATGTAAATTATATTAATATTGGAAAAAATTAAAACTTATCATATTTGTTGTATAATTTTAAAAATATTTAAATTAATCATGTATGTCATCAATTTTGGTTGAACACTATTCTGTGCTTTACCAACTGTCACGTCGTCAAAAGTGACTTAACAAAACTAAAATGACGAATAGAAATTATGTAAATTTATTATTTGAAGATTTTAGTTCATATTGTCACTTTCTGGACTAATATTTTAAAAAATATTAACGGATTAGTTGTACTTTGGGGGATTCTTTACATAATAGGAAAAAGGCAAATGAGATGAGAGGTCCCATGACTATTTTTATATGATACTTTAGTCCTCCAATTTTGAGTTGTTTTTAATTTTCTTCTTGCTTAGGCGATTGGTAATTCACTAATTCAACTAATTCGAATTTGTATACATATAAACTAATAAAAGGAATAAAGTGTTTAATGTAATTTGGGTGATTTCCACAGTGTTTAGCTCGATTTTTTTGGGTACATGTCTAATCTTTAATTATGTCGTTTTTCCCGCTAATTAGAGATTTGAAATTTTGGAAATTAATTTTCTAAGTTTAATAAGTAAATAAAATGAATTTCAATAATTTGGGGGATGATTACTGACTTCAATTAGCTGATTTTTGACGTGTGAGTTCTCCAATCTATGGGTAAATAATTTTTTGAAAAGTAATATTTTAAAAAAATAAAAATATAGTGACCTCTCAAGATTAGTATTTGTAAAAAAAAATAAAAATCAGCCTTGCTAGGTTATTTTTTTTCACGTAAAAATGAATATGAAAAGTATAAACAAAAAACCACAGTCTTAAGCCAACAAACATGGTCTAATGGTAGAAATATAAATCCTACCACGCACATTAAAGACGGGGAGTTCGATCTGATACGTGTAATTTAAAAAATCGATCTTTGAAGGTCAAGTTTTTATATCAACCAATACAATACCAACATCCGTTTCTTAATTATATGAAAAAAGGTTCATTAAACCAATCATCTCATCTTGAAGTGCTCCTATTTTATTGGTGAAGAAGGAAGATGAACAATGCACATGTTCATCAAATCTATATAGCTGGACAAAATCCCCGCCCATACCAACCAAGTATATATTGCCTCACTGTGCAGATTTATTTTGAACCGTGATAAAGTACGGGTGTTTGCGGGTTGGTTATTGGTTAAAATTATAATCAAATCAATTTAATTGATTTTAAAATTATAAAAATCAAATCAAATCATGTATACTATATATTTATCGGTTTGGTTGTTATTGGTTTCGGCTTGGTTTAATTTGTTCGGTTATTCAGTTATTAATCATACACAAAAATAAAAGAAACAGTTTATTCAAAACGTGAAAAAAGTAACAGCAATCCATTCAAAACGATAATAGTTAAAATGACTGACATTACAGAACTTTGAATTTACTATGAATAAAGCTTCAAAGTTCACTATTTTGGTCTAAAAAAAAGAGACAGTGACATTTTCTGTCCTACAAAGAATTGTCATAGACACTCATATACATGAAATCAATAATATAAATGTTCTCACATTGAGCATTTTTGCATTCATAAATTATAAATAAATTTTGATGAAAACATATATAAGATCTTTAAAATTGTTTATAAACAAAATATATATTATGTATGTATAATAATAAATATATGTATATAATTTCTCGGTTCGATTATTTCTTCAATTTTTTTCAAACAAAATCATAACCAAGCCAAATACTATCGATTTTTATAAAAACTAAACCAAACTAAATCAAACTCAAATAAAATCAATTTATTAATCAGTTTAGTTTAATTTTTTGATTTAAATCCATTCTTATCCTAACCGTGAACAGCACCGGTGACAACATGAACTTGAAATTATAAATAGATGTCTAAAGCTTAAGTTGTAAACAAATTAAACACGATGCAAGTTGGACGAGAAAGAGGAAAGAAACAAGACATAACTGTTATTAAATTGTCAATCATCTTAATAATTCAAGTAGATCCATAATTAACAGCATAGATTTGGAATTATGTGATTTGTAACAAGTTGGCAGCAAATGGTTGAGTATATTTATCTATAATTATTAATACTAATAAGTATTGATAATTTTTTAAATTATGTATATGCAATTATGCATATAACTAAGGGTGTCAATGAGACGATTCGGTCGGTTATTTTTAAAAAATTATACCATCTCAATTTTTTGGGTATTTTGTAATGTATAACCAAAATTGAGCTTTTTAAAATCATCCCAATCTTATTGGTTTTTCTTCGGTATCGATATGGATCGGTTAATTTTCAGTTTCTTTTTTACTTTTTAAAGTATCACCTCAAAATATACTATATCTTTCGCGAATATGTTTGTGAAGAAGCACTTCATCATTCTTCACCAAAACGTCAAGAATGTAAAACCTTGTTGCCGTATTGTTTGATCTTAAACATTTAATATGAGTGTTTGCATATGTTTAGGTGTATTATTTAATAAAGTATCTATTATAGTATCATTTAATTTTAAACCTAATTAATTAAAGATTAAAAAGCAAAGATCCAAAGTCGTTCAATCACTATTCACTAGAGCCCTATGACCTACGTTATATTTATATTTGAAAATTGTAATAAAATATATTTATATATTAAATTTAACATATTTTTATATATATATATATATATAATATATTTGCATACATGTAAGTTATTCGGTTCGGTTCAATTTTTTTTTGATTTTTTCATAAATAAAGAAAGACCATCGCAATTGTTCTAGATGGCTATACACTTAGATAAAAATCTACAATTTTATTAAAAAAATAACATAAATCGGTTCAATTCGAATACGTTCAGTAAGTTTGTTCAATTTTCGTATTATTTTGCCACCCCTACATGTATAACTAATAAGAGTGATTTTGAGAGGCTCAAATGATTTAGCTAAGAATGATTTACCATTATAAATCCAGTTTTTATATAAATAGCACGATATAGATAATAAAAATTAAGCATTTATTCTGTTTTTCAACAATTACTCAGCTCAATGTCATCTCACATTAATTAGGCTAGTCATAGTTTGATGATCCTCCCATTTTAGAACAAAGTCAGAGAAAACATATACGCAACACACACAAAAGAATGATATAATATCAGACGCTAAATTGAAATTTTAAATTTATAAATTCTAAATTTTATAATAATGAATATACTGAGTTAATTCTCAATTAATTATACCATTTTAATAAATTTCTTAATATAAGTATAGAGTATTAATTAAACAAAAATTACCTAAAATTTCAATAAATTTGTATTCAGACTTCTGACTCCGCACACAATACTTTAATACTTATAGATATAGTGTTTTGTTTTTCAACAAACCAATGAAACAAATTGAAGGCACGTTGACTTTAGACTGTCGTGGGGGTAGTACCCCATCGAAGTAATAGCGCACTATTTAATAATCATTGACCGCAATTAGTTAACAATAATAGTTTAATTTATATTAAATATATTTATTTAAAGGTAATTAACATTTTTTTATAAATTTATCTATAGTCTATAGCAATATTGAATTTAATGACAATTAATGATATCGATAAAGGGATTAACTTTCTTTGTTAATATGTATATTTATTGTGCTCCAAAAACCTATTTTTATTGTAATAACTCCCAATTAACCAACGCATTTTTTTTATAAATAAATAAAAACCTAAAAATGAAAAACTTTTTTTTTCCATTGCGTCTATATAAACGACATCCCAGGCATTAATAATTTGCCTCACTTGCAAAGCTCTTTCTTCTTCCTTCATCACTCTCTCTATTTAAATTACTAATTCCTCAAATCATGGCTTCTGCCGTGACTTGCTCAGCTGCCGAGCTCCTCCCTCATCTCGGCAGCTCAGCAAATGCCACAGCAGCCGCAGAATTCATCTGTGGCCGCTTCTCAGCTGTCTCAGAGTACCTCACACAAACCACCTACGCGGTGGACACCACGTACCTCCTCTTCTCGGCTTACCTCGTCTTCGCCATGCAATTGGGGTTTGCCATGTTGTGCGCGGGCTCTGTCCGCGCCAAAAACACGATGAATATAATGCTTACAAACGTGCTTGATGCTGCTGCTGGTGGATTGTCTTATTACCTATTTGGTTTTGCCTTTGCCTTTGGAGCTCCTTCTAATGGTTTCATTGGAAAACATTTTTTTGGATTAAAAGAGTTTCCTTCACAAGCTTTTGATTATAGCTATTTTCTTTATCAATGGGCCTTTGCCATAGCTGCTGCAGGTATATATTAATTTTAATTTTCATGTTAAATTAGCTTGCCTAGGGAAAGAATTTTTTTTTTCACTTTCTGTCCATTTTTAAATGACACGTTTTTCGAAAATCAATTTGACTAATATTTAAAGTTAAATTAGATTACATTAGTTTGATATTTTAAATAAATAATTTAGATATTCAAAAACTATACGAAAATACTATAAATTGCAATAATTTGCATATCAATATGATGAAAAAATACATCATAAAATGTTAATCAATTTTTATAATTTGACTCTAAAAAGGAAATTGTGACAATTAAAAGTAGACGGAGAAAGTAATTTAATTTTAGTAGATGCCTATTAACTAAAGTCTCTATGCCTATTAACTACTAGTAGATATTAAATTTAATTTGAACAAATTACTCCGCTAGTAGATGTTAAATTTAATTTGGACAAATTACTCTCACTTTTACTTAATTAATATATATTATATTTAGACTTGGTATCCAATAAACAAACAATGATTGTATGACTATTTTATCACATTAATCCTATTAAATTGATGTTTAGTATTTCTTTTATTTTTTTAGTTGCATTTTTCGATAGTCAATTCGATTAATTTTTAAAGCTAAATTAAAGTACATTAGCTTGATATTTTAAAGTAAAAAAATTAGATATTCAAAAACTATACAAAAAATACTACGAGTTGCAATTTTTTTCATATCAATATAATAAAAAATACATCGTAAAATGTTAGTCAAAGTTCATATAGTTTGACTCTAAAAAAGAAAATCATGACAACTAAAAAGGAACGGAGAAAGTATTAGACAATTTATTACTCTCTGTATTTTAATGGTTAAATAAAATATATACACCCTCCATTTCAATTTATTTATTATACTTTATTTTTTAAAATTTCATATCGAATTAAAATTAAAAAATAATAATAATTTATTCATAATTTTTTCTTGAAAATATATAACGCAAATACAGAGTGAGGTAGATATTCATACATGTGCAAGAGGAAATAGACAAACTAATGAAGTCCATGCAAATAGGAATAACGTATTCTTGGACTTATTCTCATGCATCAATTTGGGTGTCCTACAAAAATTTAAAAGTAACACTAAAGAACAAAACATTTCACAAGGAAAAAGTCTTAGGAATCAATCTTTAGGAATTTCTAAATTTACACCTCACAAATATTACAACCCCATTTATATCAGACATATTTTTCTTTTTAGTCAATTTTTTTTTAAAAATAAAATATTATACATGTTTTGATTTAATAAATTTTTAATGATACTAGCAATATTTTACACATATTGAATCCTACTTCTTTCACGAGAACTTTACAAAAGTGTGTTCTTCTATTATCTTAAACTCGAAGCATAGTCAAATTACATCACTTAGATTAAAACAGAAAACATATTAATTGAGAAAATGAATTCTCTTACCATTTTACAATTTAAATACAAGGAAATGACAATTTCATATCCGTTATTTGTAAAAATGAAAATCTCTTATTAATAAAAATCATCCTTATTATTTATTCTTCTCATCATCCACTTGTTCCTTATATGACCTATAAGCCTAAACTTTTATTTATTTATTAATTAATTAATTTATTTATTTTCAAATTTATAGGTATCACAAGTGGGTCCATAGCTGAAAGAACACAATTTGTGGCTTATCTCATTTACTCTTCATTTTTGACCGGTTTTGTGTACCCAATTGTCTCACACTGGTTCTGGTCCGGTGATGGTTGGGCCAGTGCATCAAAAACCGATGGAAACTTATTATTCGGTTCGGGTGTTATCGATTTTGCCGGTTCAGGTGTTGTTCATATGGTTGGTGGCATTGCCGGTCTATGGGGCGCTTTCATCGAAGGACCAAGAATTGGTCGGTTCGATCGGTCCGGTCGGTCTGTTGCCCTTAGAGGCCATAGTTCGTCACTAGTTGTGTTAGGTACTTTTTTGCTTTGGTTCGGTTGGTACGGATTTAACCCTGGTTCATTTTTAACTATACTTAAATCATACGATCATACTACAAGAGGTTCTTACTATGGTCAATGGAGCGCGATCGGTAGGACAGCTGTCACCACTACATTGGCTGGTTGTACTGCTGCTCTGACAACGTTGTTTAGTAAGAGGCTTTTAGTGGGACATTGGAATGTAGTTGATGTATGTAACGGTTTACTAGGCGGATTTGCAGCAATCACGTCAGGTTGCGCAGTTGTTGAACCATGGGCAGCTATAGTCTGTGGATTTATTGCGGCTTGGGTTTTAATTGGTTTTAATGCATTGGCAGCTAAATTAAAATACGACGATCCTCTAGAAGCAGCACAACTTCATGGTGGTTGCGGATCATGGGGCATAATTTTTACTGGATTATTCGCGAAAAAAGAGTATGTCAACGAAGTATATCCAGGATTTCCTAATAGACCATATGGATTGTTTATGGGAGGTGGTGGGAAACTATTAGGTGCACAAATAGTTCAAGTTGTTGTGATTATTGGATGGGTGAGTGTAACAATGGGACCATTGTTTTATTTGTTACATAAGTTTAAGTTGTTGAGGATATCGCGAGACGATGAAACAGCAGGGATGGATTTAACAAGACATGGAGGATTTGCATATATATATCATGATGAAGATGAAGGTTCATCTATGCCTGGATTTAAAATGACAAGAGTTGAACCAACTAATACTCCTACACCTGATCATCACAATAGATCTGTTAATGTGGTTGTGTAACAAATAAATAAATAAAATGTTACTATATAGGATGGTCACCTTATAATTAAGGAAAGGTCAAATCTCAAATTGCTTTAATAATGTTATATTATTGGGTTCTTGATAGACTATATATATATGCAAATTTTTTTTGACAAAAAAAGAGTTGTACTTATTTGAGCTTCATGACTTTATTGTATGGTGTCTAATGTCTTCTTGTTTGTTTGTTTGTTTGAAGAGTGGTCTGTATTGTTCTAAAAATGTAAATAAATAGATTATTACCTGGTGTTTAGACACTTATGATGTTCAACTATGTTCCTCAAATCTATTATCTTGTCCAATGCTAATTTTTGTAACATAATGAGATTTGTTGAGCATGAGGACAACTAGATAACTAGCTCTTGTCTAATAAAAAAAATAGGAATATCTAAGTCTGATCGAGCTCCTATTTGAGCTTAACTTTTCCTTCTATCAGTTAAGTCGCCATGTTTGTAACTTGTAAGACCATCATAAAAAAAAGCCCTGAAATTTCATTAGTCGATCTTGTCCCATTAGCCAATTTATTCTCAAAAATATTATGACACTGTTGCCACAGATGGTCATGGGATTCTCCACAAATCAAACATGGATCACCAAAATAAGGACAACCAACATTTGACCAATCATCATTTCAAGATGCTATGTAAAGAAGAATAACAAAATATTAAACTAAAAATAAAAATTAAAAAAACAAAAAGTAATAGTCTAATCTAAATAAGGGAATATTAATAGCTAGTTATCTGAACTCTTACTTTCTTGGTGAGGGTTCAATTTCCCAAATTGTAATCCCTTCTCCCATTTCCCCTTTCCCACCCCTAATTAAAAATAAATTCTAATCTAGATAAACAGTTTATTTCTAAGTCCTTATAACGATGCCAAAAACCTTACAAATAATAAAGTGATAAGTATCAAGTAACGAGTAACGGTCCCACAGAGGCTAGTGAATAATTATTTCCTAAATTAGACTAATTCTAATTATCTAAATAAGAAATAAAATCCAAAATATACTCCCTCCTTCTCTATTTACTTGTCTAATTTTGACTTGACACACCAATTAAGAAAACAATGATTGGTATAGTAAATTTACCATTTTACTTCTATTAATTGATAGGATCCCAAACGTACATATATATTTACTCACTACATTTTTAATGACATTAATTCAATGTTAATAAATTGAGGATATAATTAATAAGAAAAAATGGACGGAGGGAATATATGTTTTAGGTTGAACATCAATCATCCTTACCTTTCAATTTATTTTCAATATAGTTACGATGTCAATTTTCCTTAGCTCTCCTAATTGTTGAATTTTAGCACTTACATAATTGTTAATACATCGTAAAAAAGTTAAAAAAGATTGATTTTACAACCTTACGTCCTAAAGTAAAATCACATACTAAAGAAGTCAAAAAGTTGTAGAATAAATTGTTGAAAGTACCAAACCAAAAAAAAAAGTGGTCATGCAATGTGCTTCCCTCACATTCTTTTGGATAATATTCAGGAATTAGCAAATGATATCAAAGAAAGAACTATAAATAGGGGATACTATTTTTCATTCTTTTGGAAATTTTGGAATGTCACCATTAATATGTAGCCATCGTAGAGAATGGTACATATCAGAGTAGTGATCAATAGTACCCTCTATCAATGATATACTGTCCACTACTCGAGGCTAGAAGGAATAAGTACAACTTGCAAAATGCTTTAAAAGTTGAGAGACTTGGACACCATCCTTAAGGTCATATATGCAACAAGATGTTATGTTCATCATTGATAATGTTACTAGCTAGTACATAATTGATTCTAAACTCAAAAATGGATTTCCAAGTTATGATACTTATATATGAATGATGAAAAAAGACAACTTATTAATTAATTAGGCATTTGGATACTCCCTCTCTGTCCCTAATTACTTGTCCACTTTTGAATTGACACACTTATTAAGAAAATAATATTTGACATAGTGAATTTACCATTTTACCCCTATTAATTATGAAGTTGATGAATTAATAACTTAAGATTTTCAACAAGTTCTACCTTTTCAAATTAATTAATTGAGGGTATAATGGGTAAATTTTTTTTGTCCTTTCTTGATTTGTCAAAATGGACAAGTAATTAGGGACAATTAAAAAAGAAAATGTGGACAAGTTATTAGGGACAGAGGGAGTAATATCATATCATATATAAAAGAGAACCCTAGGCCCGTCTACGTGGCGCCACCACAAACAAGGATTCCCTTTTAATTTATTTATTTCCAAAATTAACCTTTCCCTTTCATGAAAAGTTGTGACTTTTATGAAGAGTTGCGGCTTTTATGAAATGTTGTAACATTTATGAAAGGTTGTGACCTTTCCGAAAAGTTGTGACCTTTCCAAAGAGTTGTGACATTTCCGGTAAGGCACAATAATCATTTGTTCACACTACCTTTTGTTGTCTATAAATATAGGGGTTTCCTCTCATTTTAAAATAACGAAAATTCTGAACTTCTTCTTCTTCTTCTTCTTCTTTTTCTTCTGCACAGTTAAATATTTGATGATTATGAACTTCTTCTTCTTGTTCTGCACAATTAAATATTTGGGTACTTTGCTCCTGTTGAGTGGCTCACTGACAAGGAGACACTGTGCATTCAGTGGGCTCGATTTTTCCTTTCTGTTTCATTCTATTGTTACATATCCTGGTATGTTTTCTTACGGTCATTAATTTATGTTTATGCTATTAATTGTTGTTTTTAAGTACATGTTTTAAACTTTGTTGTTTATGTTTCGGTAAAGTTATTGTTATAAGTATTTGTTAGTATAGACTATATGTAAATTCAACTACTGCAGATTCACAAATAACTTTTTACAGAATACATTTATTTACAGAAATCTTTTCTTCTCCAAGAGATCAAGCCTAAAAATTTATATGATTTTTTGTTGTTGTCATAATAATGTTAATATTAATAGGAGTAAAAAAAAATAAAATAGAAAGTCAAATGATAGAATTAAAACTAGCAATTAATTATAATTATATGATACACAATGATAACTATTCTCTCATACCAAAGTACTCTTTTGAACTTTTATCTCATTATCCCTTACTTCTCTTTCATCCTTTTCAAGGATCCTTAATGTTTTGTTTGTGTGCAACTTCAACTCCAAAACACTATCGTAACTATATTACATATGAAATTTGGAATTTGGAAGATTGCATTTTGATTTTAAAACACATAATGACTACATATTACTTATATGTATATCATATGATTATGGAACCTTTGTTCTTGATAAACACATTAGTTATATAGATATTTTAAAAAAACATTTAATATTTTGAAAGTAATTGATAGTGTTATACTAACGAAATTTGCAAAGAAGAAAATTGAGAAAAATATTTATTTGACTCTCTAATTAAAGACACTATGTAACCATGGTAAAATGAAATTATGTAAACTTGGAGAAAATAGTGTTATCATTTGTAATTTTGCCTTTTCTTTGAATAAAACAAATGGTAAACTAGAATTGATTAACCTCTATACTCTTAAAAACAAATTTATATAAAAATACTATAACATCAAAATACAAGAAATGTTCAAGAAGAATATGCCCATTTACTGGTTTTGTTGTAATTGAAAACAAAAAAAGAGAATTTAAAGTAAAGTTCAATAAAAGTATTGGAAGTTGTAAGTTGTGTTTGGACAGGTTTGTTAAAGTTGAGAATTTTTAAGTGAAAAAGAATTACTTCTCTTTGAAATACTCCTTAGAGCAATTAAAATCAGTATTCATACTGAAATAATATTTGAAGCCCAAACGAACCGTAGACTTATTCTTTTCATTTTGTTTTCCTTTATCTGAATTTTTCACTTATTTCCAAAAAATTATTTCACTTTTTTTCCAATTCCAATTTCAATTTTGAAAATTTTAAATAAAGTATTTTTTTTTTTGTAATTTTCATGGCCAAACACGAATAGCTCCAAAGTAAGCAGAGAATCTTTAAGTTTTTCAAGTCAAATCACACACTTTGTGGCTACACTTTTGAAGTAAATATGAGTCATATGCATATACATCCATGCAAGATTCTGTTTCAAAAGTTGTGTGGTCATTATCCCATTGACAGGGGCGTAGCTATAGCCATCCAAGTTGGACACCCTCCGTTAGAAAATTACGTTATACATATATATATGTCAAATTCTACATGTAAAAGATATACATTTAAAGTTGGACACCCTTGACAAAAGTTATCTCTTTGCTGTAGTGATAATGAGTGTTCATTTGAATGAAGGAGTTCAGGGTTTGAAACCCCAAAATAGAACAATATTTTTTTGTTTTATTTTGATAGCAACACAACATTATTCTTGAACACCTTTGATAAATTTTTTGGCTCTGTCGGGCCACACCATTAGCTAATGGTCCATAACACATTGTTCCCTTGTGTCAAAATGAATTGTGGACCATTCTTGCTTCTCACTGTTCCACATATGACCAATTTGGACTTTTATATATAGTTGCCAAATTAAGATTTTGGATGGCCAGTTTTGAACGAATTTCTTTGTTTGTTTTCAAGCTAAAAAGGAAAGATCTAAAATTTACAATCATTCATCTACCATGTGTGAACATATATATTTATTCTCCAATCTTGGGCTCCACCATGTTCTTGGGTTTGTATGTTTTCTAGCAAGGTTTAAATCCTCAAAGCCAATAATAATAATAATAATATATTGTCTAGAATGATAAGCTAGGTCCTATCAATAAGACAAATTAAAGGCCAAGAATTCACATCTAAGTCAAAGAATGTGCAACTAATAGCTACTAAAGGAATGCAAGTTTGAGTGGTGGAGAGGGATGAGGTTTTAGGATGCAATGGAAACACATTTTCGAAGTGGCCGTGGTAGCCTAGTATCTAAAATAGGGAGATTAACGAGCGAGATGCATGAGAGGGAGGCGAGCGACATTTATTCTATATCACAGAGACATCTAAATCTACTTGGATATTTATATCTGGGCGTATCTGTCATGACCCAGACCGTCGTGATTGGCACCCACACTAATTCTCCAGTGGGAGAACCACTACTACAACCCAAACCAAGCAACTAAACCAAAACTAAGACATTTAAGTATATGAAAGCAGAAATAATAGCTAAACTGAAGTTCCCATAAACATCAACAAAAGATCTAACAACTAACAATACGGAAGAAATAACCTAGAACCTGAAAGTCAATGTACCAAAACATCTAACAATGAACCAAGTCTAAAAAAGAAGGGATACACCCCATACTAATGAACTAACTAAAACAAATGTCTAAGTCCAAAAATGGTGGACACAGGCGAAAGGGAGCCCATGGCAGCCCGGAAGAATTGGCTCACCCTTGAATTCGAACGATCATTGATCTCCTAAGCGAGGTCTGTCAGTAGTCGCTTGAAGATGCCATGTACTCAACAAAAATAAGATCAAGTGCAGTATCAGTACACAACCACAGTGTACTGGTAGGATCATGCGGCTATCCCACTAGTGCAACATAAAAAAGTCAAGACAACATTATAATCACATGCATATATATCAACATTTACGAACACGAACAACTTCACATTTATATCAAATCATTGGTCCTCTCATGAAACCCAAACTCAAACAGTTAGCATACCGGAACATGGTATCCGATCCCATAATTATGCTGGAGCGTGGCAACCGATCCCATAGTTATGCCGGAACATGGCAACCGATCCAAGTTAGTTATGCCGGAACGTGGCAATCGATCCATTCAACACACCACAATCACAATCACAAGTATATCATCAAGATCATACATTTAAGTCATTATTTCATGGCAATCATCATTCATCTATCTCATTTACAACAAGTGTGATCAACATTGCAACATTCATGCATATGCAAGTATCATAATAAAGCAAGAACAAACATACATCACACAATCATAGAATCACAATCATCACCTACCTCGAAACAAGCTTGAAGCCCTAAGAAACTTGATCCTTCCCTTTCCGGATTCGTTTCGCTTGATCTTAGTCTACAAATAATTAATATAATACGGGAATCAATAAACAATCACTAATTATCGGAATTACTAACAATTCTATGAACCCTAGATCAAACCATGATCCCAATTATCCAAATTAGGGTTGTTTCTACCATAGAATCTATAACAAAACCCTCCCCCATCAATAATCACCCATTCTATTACGTTATACGGATCGAAAAATGGATTCGGAGAGTGAAAAGCTTACCTTTAGCCTCAAGAATGGTAAAAAATGAGTAAGAGTCGCCTGGGGTTCATTCCTTAGCTCTAAAGGTCAAAAAGTGCATAATTAGGTTGTTTAGGGGTTTATTAACGACTTTAATTCGCGTCGAGCCCGCCACAGCAGCCGTCACCCGTTGTAGCGTCCCCGCCAGAGCGGCAAAACCAGAGCGGCAAAACCCTACGTCAAAGCGGGTTACGTGAGACAGAGAGCTATTTCAAGAATTACAAAATTCCCATTTCACAACACACCTTTAACCAACGATGCTAAGAAAATACCCTTTACGCCAAGATTGATTTTGGGAGTTCTACTCACCCGAATTCAATTCCGTAAAGTCATATGAATTCCTTAACGAGTTATCTAACTACTCATGTAATAAAAATCATAAATGATTCACCCGATTGTTACCAGATTTCCCTACACCTCGATGACTCCGATTTCGTTCAAATCTTGACAAGGTTGGGAAAAATCCAAATGCTACGAAAAGTTTTCCGGCCCTAATTTTTCCCTCGTTGGCTTTTCTATAACGACGGGAACATGTCATTACAATAGATACTAATTTACCCATCACTCATCCCCGAGTGACTAAACTTAGGAAAATAGGCTAAGGAAGGGATGAAGTAGTACCTGAATTGACGGACAATTAGGGATACTTGTCTCGCATGTCCCTCTCGGTTTCCCAAGTAGCTTCCTCAATTGGACGATGCTTCCATTAAACTTTCACGAACTTAATCTCCTTAGTCCTCAACTTGCGCACATCACAATCAAGAATTGCAATCGGTTCCTCCTCATATTGGAGGTCCTTGTCTAACACAATTGAGTCCCACTTAATGATATAATCCCCGTCCCTATGATACCTCTTCAACATGGACACATGAAATACTGGATGAACACTTGATAAATTAGGAGGTAAAGCCAATCTATATGCTACCAGTCCCACACATTCAAGAATTTCAAATGGACCAATGTATCTAGGACTTAGCTTACCCTTCTTACCAAATCTCATCACCCCTTTCATGGGTGATACCTTAAGAAGAACATTTTCACCGGATTGAAACGCCATGTCTCTTACCTTATGATCCACATACTTCTTTTGTCTACTTTGGGTAGCTAGGAGCTTAGCTTGAATATTCCTCACCTTATGTTGAGCATCCTTCACTAAATCAACCCCCAAAGGTTTCACATCGCCAGCCTCAAACCATCCTATGAGTGATCTACATCCCCTCCCATAGAGTGCCTCGAATGGTGTCGTATCAATGCTGGAGTGATAACTATTATTATAGGAGAATTCACACAACGGTAAGAACTTATCCTAATTCCCTCCAAAATGAATCACACATGCCCTCAACATGTCTTCTAACACTTGAATAGTCCTCTCCGACTGCCTGTCTGTCCGTGGATGGAAGGCTGTACTAAAAGTGAGTTGTGTGCCCAATTCATCATGCAATTTCCTCCAAAACTTGGATATGAATTGGTACCACGGTCTGAGATGATATAGAGGGGCACCCCATGCAACCTCACTATCTCTTTCACATAAACATTAGCCAATTGCTCATCATTATAATCTATTCTTACCGGAATAAAATGGGCTGACTTAGTCAATCTATCAACCACTACCCAAATAGAATTGAACTTCCCCAAAGTCTTGGGAAGACCAACAACAAAATCCATGACTATTATTTCCCACTTCCATTCCGGAATCGGCATTCTTTGAAGTAAACCTGCAGGCCTTTGATGTTTATACTTCACTTGTTGAAATTTTTGACACGTTGCCACAAACTCCGCTATGTCTTTCTACATGCCTGGTCACCAATAAATTCGCTTCAGATCTCTATACATTTTGGTCACACCCAGATGAATAGAATATCGCGAACCATGAGACTCTGTCAACAATTTCTCAATCAAGTCATCTACTCTAGGAACACGTATTCTCCCTTTAAAATTGAGTACACCATCCGCATCAAGAGTGGTCTCTTGTGCCTTACCAATCACAGTCTTCTTTCTGAGTTCCTCCAAATTCTCATCTTCAAATTGTTTGGCCTTGATCTCTTCAATGAAAGTGGCCCTCACCTTAATACTAGATAGCACCCCATCTCTTTCTAAGATGCCCAACTGCATGAACTTCGATTCTAATGTCTGAATTTCTTTAGCCAAAGGTCACTTGGCTACACTTAAGCAAGCTAAACTACCCATACTCACCGCTTTTCGACTCAAAGCATCTGACACCACATTAGCCTTGCTCGGATGGTATTGAATGGTCACATCATAATCTTTAAGTCACTCCATCCACCTTCGCTGTTTCAAATTCAGATCCTTTTGAGTGAACACATGCTGCAAACTACGATGATCAGTAAACACTTCACACTTAAGACCATAAAGGTAATGCCATCATATCTTAATAGCAACCAGTATAGCTGCCAACTCTAAATCATAGGTTAGATAATTCCTCTCATGCACCTTCAATTAACGCGAGTCATAACCTATAACATTCTTATCCTGCATCAACACATCACCCAACCCAGAATGAGAAGCATCACAATAAACAGTAAAATCTTTACCTTCAACCGGTAATGCTAGAATAGGTGCGCTGGTCAAAAGAGTCTTGAGCTTTTGAAAGCTCTCCTCACACTTTTCAGTCCATTCAAATGGTATCTCTTTTTTGAACAAATTAGTCAAGTGAGTGGCAATAGAAATAAAGTTCTTCACAAATCGACGATAAAAGCTAGCGAGCCCAACAAAACTCCCAACTTCCGTGACAAAGCTAGGCCTAACCCAATTCTTAACCGCTTCAATCTTTTGGGGATCTACAATTACCCCTTCTTTCGAAACAACATGCCCCAAAAATGCATCCGATTTCAACCAAAATTCACACATAGAAAATTTAGCATACAACTTTTGCTTCTGAAGAACACCCAAAACAATACGAATATGGTTGGCATGCTCTTCCTCACTTTTCGAATAGACCAAAATATCATCAATAAACACTATAACAAACGAATTAAGAAACGGCTTAAACACCCCATTCATCAAACTCATGAAAGCTTCCGGCGCATTGGTCAAACCAAACGACATAACCAAAAATTCATAGTGCCCGTAGCGAGTTCTAAACGCCGTCTTGGGCACATCCTCAGGCCTAATTTTAAATTGATGGTAACCGGATCTTAGATCAATCTTAGAGAAAACTGATGCACCTTGCAATTGGTCAAAATGATCATCTATTCGAGGCAAGGGATACTTATTTCGAATAGTGACCTTATTCAATTTCCGATAATCTATACACATTCTCATACTACCATCCTTTTTCTTAACAAACAAAACTGGAGCACCCCATGGGGAAGCACTAGGACGAATAAATCCCTTATCAAGAAGCTCTTGGATTTGAGCCTTAAGCTCTCTTAATTCTGCCCGAGCCATGCAATATAGAGGGATGGAAATGAGACGAGTATCAAGCTCTAAATCAATGCAAAAATCTATATCTCTATCCGGAGGCATACTAGGCAAGTCATTAGGCAACACTTCTCTAAATTCTGACACCATAGGAATAGACCCAATGGATGGAGCCTCAATCTCAACATCCCTAATATGAGCCAAATAAGCCAAATATCCATGTTTTATCAATTTTCTAGCCCGAATGGAGGATATGATCTTAGCTTGCTCAGACTTGTACACCCCTTCCCACTCTAATTTTTCCCTTCCCGGAATTTCTTGAGTTACAGATTTAGTATTATAATTTAACACAGCATAATAGGGGGACAACCAAGTCATGCCTAAGATTATATCAAAATCAATCATATCCAAAATCACCAAATCAGCCCAAGTCTGAAAACCCATAAACAAAATAGGACAAGCACGATAGACATGGGTGACTATGACTGACTCACCAACTAGGGTAGAAACATGGAGAGGGGCATCAAGTATATCATAAATCATATCAAACGTTGAGGCAAATCTCACGGATACATATGAATAAGTAGAACCCAGATCAAATAAGACATTAGCCATTCTGTTACAGACAAGAATAGTACATGTGATCACCGCATCAGACGCCTCTGCCTCATTCTTGCCCGGAAAGGCATAACACAGAGCCCTATCATCTTGACGAACCACTTTCCTGCCTGGTTGCACTCACCTCTGCATGCATTACCATTTACTCTACCTTCACCACCTCGCTGATTACCTCCTCGTCCACCATGTGGACGTCCTCTACCATTATTACCATTCCTCGCGGGTACCACTGCTCTGGACTGTTGCTGTGCGGAATCTAACACACGTGGATGGGGACAATCTCTCCTCGTATGCCCAAGTTCTCCACAATTGTAACAAGTACGATCAAAAGATGGTCTGCCGCCCGTCGAAGGCGCGACTCCCTGGCTATCCTGAAAATTATGAGATGGTGTTTCCGAGTAACTACCTACAGAGGCGGGCATAGCGGACTGAATTGGCTTGGCTGCAAGCGTTGGCCTTCCGAACCCCTTGGAATAAGAACCTTGAAAGTTACCCGAGTTCTTATCCCTTTTCGCCCATGGCTTAGCTTGACTGTCTCGCCTCATCCCCTCTACCTTCTTAACATAGTTTGTTACCTCATTAAAACTCCTCCCTGCAGAAGTCATATGAACATATAATATTTGCAACTCAGAATTTAATCCCCTAATAAATAACAAGATTCTCTCTTCCTCAGTAGTCCCAATTGAGTAGAATATCTAGACAACACATGGAACTTGGCCTCATAAGTAGCCACCGTCATTCCACCTTGCTCCAAAGCCATGAACTCATCCTTCTTGCGATCCCTCAAAGTCCTAGGCACATACTTCTCTAGAAAAAGAGCATGAAATTGGGTCCAAGTAAGTGGAGGTAAAGTTGAAGATCTACATTCCATATAAGCTCTCCAGCATTGCTTAGCCTCACCTTGAAGTCGGAAAGACACAAACTCAACCCCATGCAAATGAACAATACCCAGTTTATGAAGCCTCTCATAGCAATCCATAATGAACTCATAAGCATCCTCATTATCAGAACCAAGAAACACAGAAGGGTTTAGCTTCATAAACTTAGTCAACATCTCATGCTCATTACCAGTAATAACAAAACCCAACAACGGACGAAAGAAAGCATCATTACCTCCAGTCCCACCCACCTTGGGCGCAGTGCTAGGAACATGAGGATTAGTAGGAACTTTAGTTGCTTGAGCAGAAGGAAGCACTCTAGGAACAACCAATCCCTTTAAGAATGACATAATCTGTTGAGCTAACACTGGATCCAAAGGAGGAACACCTATAGTCCCAACCTGCACCTCTTTCTCTTGTCCCATATCCTCAACAACTTCAACATCAACATTCTCCTCTTCAATCACTTCATGATGTACATGAGGGTTCTCATTCACATGAGCATTCTCAACATGAGCTCCATTTCCAACAGACGCTAATATTCCACGACCTCTATCCCTAGCTCTTCCTCTACTCCTGCCTCGACCGCGACCTCTCGCTGCAAATTCCTCAACCGGAGCATTGCCGGGAGCTACGGGCCTGACGCCGTTGAATCTAGTATTAACCATTTGCAAACAGAAGAGTGAAGGAGGTTAGATACCAATTTGAATCGCCAGATACCATATGGAATCAAGTCATAGCACAAAAAGAGACAAGAGAAAACACAGAGATTTCCTAAAGTCCTATAGCCTCTCGAAGAAAATTAAAGGCGTCCCCGTACCGTTCCGCGAGACTCTACTAGACTCATTTTGGTACATCGAGATCAATGAACCTAGGCTTTGATACCAACTTTGTCACGACCCAGACCGTCGTGATTGACACCTACACTAATTCTCCCGTGGGAGAAACACTACTACAACCCAAACCAAGCAACTAAACCAAAACTAAGACATTTAAGTATATGAAAGCAGAAATAATAGCTAAACTGAAGTTCCCATAAACATCAACAAAAGATCTAACAACTAACAATGCGGAAGAAATAACCTAGAACATGAAAGTCAATGTACCACAACATCTAACAATGAAGCAAGTCTAAACAAGAAGGGATACAACCCTATACAAATGAACTGAGTAAAACAAATGTTTAAGTCCAAAAATGGTGGACACAGGCAAAAGAGAACCCATGGCAGCCCAGAACAATTGGCTCACCCTTGAATTTGAACGATCATTGATCTTTTAAGTGAGGTCTGTCAGTAGCCGCTTGAAGATGCCATGTACTCAACAAAAATAAGAGCAAGTGCATTATCATCACACAACCACAGTGTACTGGTAGGATCACGCGGCTATCCCACTAGTGCAACATAAAAAAGTCAAGACAACATTATAATCACATGCATATATATCAAGATTTACGAACACGAACAACTTCACATTTATATCAAATCATTGGTCCTCTCATGGAACCTAAACTCAAACAGTTAGCATACCGGAACGTGGTATCCGATCTCAAAATTATGCCGAAACGTGGCAACTAAACCCATAGTTATGCCAGAACATTGAAACCGATCCAATAGTTATGCCGGCACATGGCAACTGATCCAAGTTAGTTATGCCGGAACGTGGAAACCGATCCATTCAACACACCACAATCACAATCACAAGTATATCATCAAGATCGTACATTTAAGTCATGATTTCATGACAATCGTCATTAATCTATCTATTATACAACAACTGTGATCAACATTGCAACATTCATGCATATACAAGTATCATAATGAAGCAAGAACAAGCATATATCACACAATCATAGAATCACAACCATCACCTACCTCAAAACAAGCTTGAAACCCTAAGAAAATTGATCCTTCCTTTTCCGAATTCTTTCTGCTTGTTCTTGGTCTACAAACAATCAATATAATATAGGAATCAATAAACAATCACTAATTACCCGAATTACTAACAGTTCTATGAACCCTAGATCAAACCCATGATCCCAATTATCCAAATTAGGGTTGTTTCTACCATAGAATCTATAAAAAAATCCTCCCCCATCAATAATCACCCATTCTATTATGTTCTACGGATCGAAAAATAGATTTGGGGAGTGAAAAGCTTACCTTTAGCGTCAAGAATGGTGAAAAATGAGTAGGAGTTGCCTGGGGTTTGTTCCTTAGCTGTAAAAGTCAAAAAGTGCATAATGAAGTCGTTTAGGGGTTTCTTAACGACTTTAATTCGCGTTGAGCCCGCCACAGCGACCGTCAACCCGCTGTATGTCGCCGCCAGAGCGGCAAAACCCTGTGCCAAAGTGGGTTAAGCGAGACAGAGAGCTATTTGAAGAATTCCAAAATTCTCATTTCACAACGCACCTCTAACCAACGACGCTCAGAAAATACCCTTTACGCCAAGATCGATTCCAGGAGTTCTACTCACCCGAATTCAATTTCGTAAAGTCGTACAGATTCCTTAACGAGTTATCTAACTACTCATGTAATCAAAATCATAAATAATTCACCCGATTATTACCAGATTTTCCTACACCTCGATGACTCTGATTTTGTCCAAATTTGGACAAGGTTGGGTAAAATCCAAATACTACGAAAAATTTTTCCGTCCCCAAATTTTCCCCTGTTGGCTTTTCTATAACGATGAGAACTGGTCGTTATTGTATCTTAACGTATCTGGATGCACCAAAATCTAGTAAAATTCATAATATTACAAATTAAAGTGTATCTAAGTAATTAACTCCTAAACTAATGAGATTTACATAAATTTTTCAAATTATATTAAAAGAAAAATCTATTCATTTAGTAGAGTGCCAATTAGAATTTACACACACCTTTACTTACCTTATTTTCTATTTTCCTTACATTTTAAAAATATTACAACAATTTCTTATTTTTACCAATTCTCAATTCATCTAGATACATAAACAGCTCAACTATTACCCACGTTTACCCACTCCTTTTTCCACTCTTTTAATCTCTCCCTGATTTCACTTTACAATCTTTTCAAGTACAATTTTCTTATCAATTTGAATTTCAAAAGGATTCTCTCTCCGGTCAATCAAATTCAAACTAATAGGTATTGTTCGTCTTCTCCATTGCCATCTTTTTCAAATTTTTTCCATCCTTATTTTCTGATACATATGGATCAGACTCCTTCATTTAGTATGGGTATTACTCAAATAAACTCTTCTAACATTAATCAAATATATGATTCTGATGATGATGATAAATGGGTTGAAAATATATTTAAACTTTTTCATGACCCATTAGCAATGAAGAATCAGAGTATTGATAATGTGAACAAGGAAGTACCTTCATCTTTCAAAGTCAATGTTGAAAAAACCCCCAAAAAAGGGGAAGAAAAGTTGCACCGGAAATTTCCCGACCTACACTACCCAAAGTGTGTGTTCTTCATTTATTTATGTTTTTTTATGATTGATATGGTGTATGGTGTGTTAGGTCGAAACAATTGATACATTATTTATAATGTAATATGATGTTTTCAGACAAAAAAACTGATACATTATTGTTACTGTGAAGTTCTCATAGTCAGTTTGATAGTGCGTTGATGGTACTATGTTGATACATTAAAACCCTAATTTTATTCTAGTTATTGAATAGGTGTTAGGAATGTATGAAATAATAAAGTTCACTTTGAAGTTTTGTCTGTTCTCATTGATGTATCTTATAACTTGTTTATTACACATTAATATTTCATATCTTATATAATTTAAATAAGTATCAGATACATTTTCTTTAAATATGTATCAAAGAAACAATTAAGATACATTATAGTGTAAATTATGTATAATATACTTCAATTAAATGTTTACAGTCTTGTTATATTTTTGTTCTTTATTTGTTGAATAGTTTTATGAATGTGTAAAGTTACAAAGTTCATATTTGTTAAATGAGTTGTTATATTCATAATGTTGTATCATAAATAATATAGTTAGTTCATGATACACAGTCAAGACATTCTATAGTTGATATGGGGATTTTTGTTCAGGTATCATATACAATGTGTATCAAAATCCTGGCACATTACATAGTTTCTTTATTTTAAATAAGTATTAGATATAATTTCTATAACTATGTATCAAATAAATAGTTAAGATATATTGTAGTGTAAATTATGTATAATATACTTATACTAATTGTTTACAATTATGTTCAATGTTTGTTATGTATTTTAGTAATAGATATATCAAGTTATAAAGTTCTTATCAGTTGAATGAGTTGTTATAGTATTAATATTGCATCATATACAATATAGTATGTTCATGATACATGGTCAAGACATTCTGTAGTTGTTTTGGTGTATCTTGTTCATGTATCATATACAATGTAGTTTGTTTATGGTTCAAATTTGTCTATTATGGATCACAAACTTAAAGTTTTATTTCTCTGGTATATTATTTCAACATGTATCATGTGATTGAATTGATATCATTTTCAAATTATTATTTTTCTTTTGAATTTGCAGTCTATGAAATATGTCATTAAACATACACCAATCCACACATTAAAATTTGGAGCTACGTACAACATGAATTTCTTGGAAGAATTCAAACTGTCCATAGGGGATGAGGGTATTGACTTATTCAAAAATACAATTTTTGGACCATACCTCAACATCCCGAAATGTAATTATCAAGGACAAATCACCAAGTATTTATTGATTTTGGAGTTGCAACAAGACAACCCAAATGTGCTTCATATTCGGCGCACTAATGAAAATATTTTGCATTTTAGTATCAATGAATATGCAATCATAACTAGTTTGAAATGCACATGCAATGTGGAAGATTTTAGATATCTAGAATTTACACCGAGCCTGTTTTTCCAAATGTCCTTTCCTAATGCAAAGACCAGCGTAAGCAAGAGTCGTCTGGTTCAACGTTTTCTAATGGGCGATTGGGAGAACAACCATAATGCCATTCATATGACGATCTTGTACTTTATCCATACATTTGTTTTCTCTAAACTTGGTGATACTCCCATATCGATCGATGAATTCATAATGATTGAAAATGATAGATATAAAATGTTTCCTTAGGATAACTTGCATTCTCCAAGTTGATGAAATCACTCAGGTAGGAGTTCAACTCGGATAAACAGATGTATTAGTTATCGGGAATGCCATATGCGCTAAATGTCTGGACTTATGAATGTGCCTCTGAAGTAAATCAAGAGATTGCTGTTAAAGAAGGGAATTATATTCCTAGGATATGCAATTGGAAAGTCGTGGCAGTAAAACCAAAGTTTGACATGTTTATATCCAACATTTTCACTGAAGTAACATTCATATTAGCTTTTAAATTACTTATGTATGTTAATTAATTATAAAAATTTCATGTTTCATATTTTCATTGTCTTGTACATGTTTTTTTTCTGTTGCGATACATAATTTTGTGTTGTCAGCTTTAACTAATTTTGTGATTCAGAATGTATGTTCAAATATCCAACACCAAAAGAATTTGGAGCACTTGATTTATCTAATAATCAATTTGTTACTCCTTCGAACCATCCACAAAATTTTTTAATCCAATAAAGTACAACCAAAAGATATTCTCGGACTCCAGGATTTTTCCACAAATCCTCCCGAGCTATTGGTAAGGAGATCAACAAGAGTTTCTAGTACATCATCTATACTAAGATAGGTCAATTTCAAACAATCATATCTCCCAACACATAATGAATTAGGTAGCCCATGACCTATTAAATTGAAGGTCTTTGATTCCTCTTTCAAATGCCACCAAGTTTGAGTAAAAGGTTATTGCTTCTTTACCAGAGACTCCCATACTAGAGTTTTCTGAGTCTGTGAACGATGGACCCAACCTACGGGCTGTAGGTTGAATGATGAATAGTCCTGTTAAGTCATCGGGAAAGTACTGGGAGTCAAATTTTGGGACCTAATTCCTACGGATCCATCCTACAGACCGTAAGAACTACTACAGGTTGTCGTTTGGACCTGTTAATGGACTTTTGAGCCTTAAAAATTCAATATAAATTCAACAGATGGGATCTACGGTCCATAAAACAAACCACAAACCCTAGATAGACCCGTAGAAAGTTTTTCGTGAGTTTTAAGACGGGTAGTTTAGTCTTTACCATCCTTTCTAAGCCTAAATACCGACCCTTTTTCACCTAGCTAAGGGTCAAAACAGTGTTAAAACATTCTTTAACACTTCAAAGACTTAGAGCAATGATTCAAGAGGAGAAAATCTAGGGTTTTCAAGCGTTCTTCAAATTTCATCGATTTCGCCAAGAACTTTGTTATTTCAAGGTATGTAAGACTATTCATAGTGATGGACTGAGTTTGTCCTCATGCCGTACATATCAATTCAGTAAGTAAAAGTCTAATCTAGGGTTCTACCCTTAGTTTCGAGAATTCTTAATATGAGTTATGTTATTGATTTTGAGTTCTAAATCATTTATCATGAGTTGTTTTATATATTATTATACATTGAGATTCTTGATTTGTTGTATTATTTGACTATCCTTGAGATGAGTAGTATCAGTGAGTTTTTTTTCTATATTGTTATTGAGATCCTTGAGTTGATTTGTTCATGTCTATATTTCAACATGAACCCTATTTTGAGTTATAGTTTTTGAGAATTTTTTAAAGTCAATTTTTATTTGAAACCGAGTTATGAGAAAGCAAAGAGGAGTCTTGAGACGGAGTTTGAGAAAAATAGTTTGAGAAAGAGTGTAAGGAAACTAAGTAGTCCCAAAATGTATCATTTTGTTACATTGAGAAAAGAGAAACTTTGATTTCTAAATGAGTTTATGCTCTTACCTCTTTTAAGAGAATAGTTTGAGTAATTATCTCAAACTAGAGAAAGAGTGTTTTATACATTTGAGCATGAGCATATGCATTATTGGGAGTAGTATTGAGCACCAATATGGGGTTGAGTTCAGAAAACTTAAAATTCTCATAAACCATGTATGCCAACCTGGTAAAGGATCATACTTTTTAGATGAATCCTTATTGCTTAGTGGATCCACTTAGTTGAGAGGTTATATACCCCGACACAGTATATAACAGTTCTGGCAACGTAGGCGAAAGGATGTATCATCACGTAGCTCATAGTGATGATTTTTTGTTAGAGAATCTCCCAAATAGAGTTAAAAGTGTATTTTTACTAGATGTTGAGTTTAGAGATGAGTAAGTGCTTTTGTAAAGTTTTAATTATTTCACTTATTTGTGGATTTCATGTACCTAAGGTGTGCCATAGTCTCCTTGCTTGGGTACACTCGACAAAGATATGTTGTATAGTTTCAGGGCATTGACAGAAGCTGTAGTTTTTGTTTATGTTATACCTATTGATTCTAAATAAATACATATGGGACAGTGTCTATGTTTGCATAGCCAGAGGAAATACTTGATTTTATATGGGCACTAAAGTTTCTAAATCCACTAAAAGGCGAAGATAAAAGGAGGTTTTGTAGTCACATGGGTTTTAAGAAAGTGATTTATTGAGCTAATAGTTAGGGTACCTTTTGGGTTTGGGTACAAGCTAAATTTGTCATGTGGATGGCCTGTTTTAGAGACAAAGGTACTTTGTATGAGGTGAACAATGTTTGTTGGAAAGACAAAAGATACATTATCTAATTTCCAGTACCTATTATTTGTTCTAAGATCACATATTTTTAGGT
The DNA here is from genome assembly GCA_036250505.1 of Solanum acaule. Taxonomy (NCBI): domain Eukaryota; kingdom Viridiplantae; phylum Streptophyta; class Magnoliopsida; order Solanales; family Solanaceae; genus Solanum; species Solanum acaule. The sequence continues at coordinate 11,221 of JAJOOR010003902.1, read as the reverse complement.
TCAGATCTCCTTGAGTTAGGGCCCAGTGACACATGTCACGACCCGAGCCTACATCCTGGACATGGACGGCGCTCGAGAATCATTGTTGGTTCCCAAGAGAACCCCATCCTGGCTGACTACAAGAGAAAGACTAACTCAAGCATAAATAAGCTTAAAACTCAATTAAATCCGTTAAATTTAATTACTCAACTCATAAGGTCTGGAAAATACTCCATAGAAATACTTATAGTTTGTAAAAGAACACAAAAACAAGTAAATACCGAAAGACTCCTCAACTATAACTATGTATGAAGCCTCTCTATTCAAGAGGGATATCAGGACAAGACCCACGACATCTCAAAACTACTAAACTGAAAGTAAATGTGAAGTCCCCCAGAATATAAAGAGGCTCACCAAAAGCTATTGGAGGGTAGAGTGATCTCAATGAAATGCTTGTTAATAATCCTTAACACCTGTATCTGCATCATAAAATAATGTCGGTTGAATGACATCAGTACATTGAATGTACAAGTATGTAATGAGAATTGAAAACGTAGATAACTGAACTAACAAGACGGGGAAAGTACTCACCTCAACTCAACTCATTATAAAAGTAGTAACAAAATATTTACATGTTTAAAGCTTCATAAATGACAGATATCGATTGAAGACTGTATATAAAAATACAATAAAATACTCTTACTCTTATTTGGGAGATTCTCTAACCGAAAACCATCAGTATGAGCTATGTAATGATACAACGTGTCACCCAAGCTGCCAGAAATGTCCTATACCTCACCGGGGGTATATAACACCTCAACTAAGTGGATCCACCAAGCTATGATGAAGGTACTAAGGATTCATCTAAAAAGTATGATCCTTTACCCATGTTAGCTACATGGTTTATGAGGAATGTAAGTTGTCTGAACTCATCCCCATATCGGTGCTCCATACTACTCCCAATAAATATATATTCGTGCTCAAATGTATAAAACATACTCTTTCTCTGGTTTGAGATAATTGCTCAAATTATCATCTTAAAAGAGATAACTGCTATGAAATATCTCTGAACTCATAAACTAGTTTAGAAATCAAAGTTTCTCTTCCTCAAAATAATACTCTTTGTTCATGAAAAAATAAAATATTTGGGAAATACTTAGTTCCCTTATACTCTTTCTCAAACTCCTCTTTACTTCCTTAAAAACTCAGTTTAAAACACAATTATTGGCTTTAGAGGATTCTCAAGACTTATAAATAAAAATATGGTTCATGCTGAAATATAGACATGAACAAATCAACTCAAGGATCTCAATAATGATAGAGAAAACTCAAGAACTCAAAACTTAGAACTCAACGATACTACTCTTCTCAAGAATACTCAATTCATTGGGTTCATGCTGAAATATAGACATGAAATAATCAAATCAAGAATCTCCATGCATAAAATATAGCAACTCAATACTTAGGAATAGAATTTCAAAAGGATAGGAACTCAAGAACTCAAAATCAAATTAGTAAAAGCTCTTGAACTTTTCTCTTAAACTCACTTTAGTTTGGAAGGTAATTAAGACATGTGATTAGGAAATGTAGGATATCTCAAGGATTAGTGGAGCCTTTAGGTGCTAGTACAAAGAAGGGAAAATAGTCATGATTCAAAGGAACGAGTTCGGAAAGAAAAAAAGGACCAGGCGACCCTGGCACACTGGTGGCGCGTCGCCCTAGGGCCTGAACTTCAGAAGTCCTTGGCGCACTTCTGGCGCATCGCCCTAGGGCCTGAACTATTGAAGTCTAGCCTTGGCGCTATGGTGGCGCGCCGCCCCAGGCCCCTGCCTAGATAATCCGACGAATTTTTCTACTCAATTTAGGGTCCTAACTCGTCTACATTTGGGCGATCTCTTCTAAAGTCTTCTTGATTCTCAAACCCAACACAAATTCAAATAATTTCATACAATCCCTTTCAAATATCACAACTCATACTCAAGATCCTCAACCTAAGAAACTCAAAACTTCCATTGTTAAAGAATGATACTAAAATCAAGAACTACTCAAGAATCTCTTAATATAACAATTTTATGGATGAATTAATGGATGAATTAGATGTATGGCAGGGGGACAAACAAGTTCATCAATATGAGAAGCCTTACCTACCAGGAAAGTACGATGTTGTTGGCGAAAATCGATGGGATCTTAACGAACGATCAAAACCTAGCTCTTTCTCTTATTGAACTCTTCTCTTATTTTCTAAGTGTTTAGGAATGACCAATAATGGTTTAACATCTTATTAGACCCTTAATTGGGAGAGGAAAAATGTTATAAACCCAGTGGGAAAAGGAAAAGACTAAAATACCCTTTTCTAAAATGGATAAAATGCTGTAAATAGAAAGGCTTCACTCAAACGGGCATAACGTTTTACTCTAAGCTCAAAATTTAGCAAACTTGGCGGTGTTGGAAAGAGGACTCAAAGACCTTCAATTTGATAGCTTATGGGCCACCTAAATCTTTATGTGCTAAACGATATGGTTGATTGAAGTTAACCCAAAACAAAAAACTGATGGGTTACTTGTATGAACCTCTATTTAGCTCTTTCAAAGTCCGAGGTGTTACATCTAGTGACCTTAACACCTAAGAAAAATTACAATAACTCGGTTCAATCTTCTACATAATTGAAGAATGGTTCAAGAACTAGAAGTTTTCAGGATGTTACAATACATTCCCTCAGAGTGTCGTTTCTAGGTAGACATATATCTGTCCACAAGGAGGCCTGTCCTCCCATTCCCCAAGGCCTACTATTGGACTGTTTCGATATGGTTCTAGTGTCTAGAAGGTTACTCTATTATTTTCCAATAAGTGTAGATACCCATAGCGTATTCTGTTTGTTGTAGGTTCTCCAAAATGACTTTGCTAGTAAGACTTTATCTTTTGTGGCTGCCTTTTTTACTCTAGTCCTCGCCTTGTCTTTGGTAGAATGAAAATATCCAATTTTATCAAATGGAGTTTGTGTTTGGCACTCATGGTGTCACGACCCAAGGTAGCCCCTAGTTTTAACATGGCGTATAAGACCTCGAAAGGACCCATACAAGACACTTAGCTTTCTTCATACAAGATAATAGAAATATAAGAGATTTAAAGACAATTCCAACATAAGAGAGTTTATATTAATGAAGCGGAAGTGTAAACATCGTCTCAAATCCATCTAGTACATAAGAATAAATCTGGGCGTAACCTGTACATCATGTTCCGAAACTGAAAATAAGGAAAGAGTGAAACAATAATTATCCATCCTTGAAGCATGAGGACTCACCAAAGCTCGGAATCTCCTCAAAGAACTCTAGCCACGAAACTGGGAACCTGACTGTCAGAACCTACATTTGGGGAAATCTAAGCAAGAGTAAGCGTTAGTACAAATTATGTACCAAGTATGATAGTCATGCAATAACATTTGAAAACATGCTAAAAACAAACATTTTCATAAACATGCAATGACCAAGTTAAAACATGAGCTAAAGAGGTTAGAAAACATGAGTCATAAAAACATGGTCAATGCATATAATCATCATTTTAAACATGTTAGATACTTACTTGAAGTAATCTTGTTTCATTATAACTTGCTTGTGGGTAGTGGCCCTAACCGACATATAAGACCACATGAGCTATCAACATGGAATCCGGTGTCTCCCACACCAAAAATGGTTGTCCTACTTGCAGAGGTAAGGACCATGAACTTCTAGCTTATGTGAATCCACTAGATAATGTTTATCTAGACAATCCTATGTTGGCACATAGTTTATGGAACACGGGTAATCACCACTTGTCCTCTTGGTACTAAGCTTAACTTCCACGTAATAGTTCTTATTCATATTAATCTTAGCTCTTACAGGAACATGGGTAATGCCTCTTGTCCTTACATCATGTGACATGGATAATCACCTCTTGTCATTTAATTAGAGAGCATAGGTAAGCGCCTCTTGCCTCAACATTAGAATAGCTCCTTAACATTGGTTCATTTTAGGTGAGAAAGCCTTTCAACCTTAAGAACCCTTATTATGTGAGAAACCCTTTCACATGCATGCTTTTATGTGTTTATGACAAATCCTTTCAACAACACAACAACAACAATATCATTGATACTCCACTCTCAAAGCATCCTTAAAACATTTACACCAACTTCATAAGAATATGCATAATTTCATAACCTCTTCTTTCATAATCCAAAACCCACATCATATGATCATGACTTGGAAAAAATGAGAATTGCATGGGTTCAAGGGAGATCATCATAAAAACATGAGATTAACTCAATTCATGCATAATATATCATATATCAATCAAGTAAATCAATAATTAAGAGAACCCATAACATAGAAGAAAACCCTAACTCAATTGAGGAATTCTAACTTTGTAAATTGGAGAAGTTGGGAACTCCATGGAGGAAAGGGCTCCATGGTCTAAAACCATCATACCTCAATGCCAAAATCTTGCCTTCAATGGTGTAATTGGAGGCTTGACTTGAAAACCCTAGCTTGGACCCTTTTTCTTCAAGCTTTCTAGAGAGAGAAATATTTTGGGAGGAAGACTAGTTCTTTTTTTAGGAATTTAAAAGAATGATTTTCAATTGAGGAAATTTGGGGGTTAAAATACTTATATAGGGGTTTTGGTGAATGGTAAAATGACATAGTATTAGGCTAGAATAATTAGGAAAAGACCCAAAATGCCATAGGAAAAATAACTACCGACCTAGTCGACGGTGGGGACCTACAGTCCGTGGGTCTACCTACAGACCGTCCTGTCCCTCCGCCGATTTGTTTAGAAGCTGAAGTTTTTGGACCTTAAATGATGGGACCCACCCACAGGTTGTGGTCCAATCGACGGGTTGTGGGTCCTAACCGTGGTCCTCAACTTCTGACCTCAAAATGTCACTAAGTTTGAGAGTCACTTACGAGACCTACCTATGACTCGTGCATTGAACGACGGACCATTTTGGTGAATTGTTGAAAAATTACAGAGAAATTGACATTTTGGAAAACTAAGTGGCCAATCCAAAGACCAGACCTACGGTCCGTGGGTCATTCCACGGGTCGTGGATGGCACCGTAGGAACTGGCACCAAATTTTTTTAAAAGCTGAAATTTTGCCCTTTTTCGAATCCGAGGTGTTACATTATCTCCCCCTTGGAATCATTCGTCCTCGAATGAGATTCAAGACATCATAAGGAAGGTAGAAACTTAATCTAACACCCCATCATGCATGCAATTGCATAAATGCACATATCCAAGGAGGAACCATCAACTCCAAGCTAAAGCATGTACCCAAACATCAAATTATGAAGTCTATATGCAACTCTTACTCAAATGCACATAAACATGTAGAAATCAATCAAGTTGACTCATTTTCTCAAAAGTTAAGTTTTTCATGAATCATGCATAGTAAGGAAACCATTGAAACATTTAACACACATGACACCCAAGGAATAAACCATGAGGAGCTAAATACCTCAAGCTAGAGTAGGATTGAAAGGAAAAATGTGAGGATATCGGGACATCATATCGGCCTCGGCCTCCTAATTAGCACTCTCAATTAACTGATTCCTCTAAAGAACTTTCATGGAAGCAACATCTTTGTTTATCACCTTCTTAACTTGCCGGTCTAAAATCTCAACCAGGACTTCCTCATAGGAAAGATTCTCCTTAACTCCCAAGCCTTCGAAAGGAACTATAGATGTCGGATCTCCAACACATTTGTTCAACAAGGAGACATGGAAAACTGGGTGCACCGATGCCAAATCACTAGGCAATTCAAGTTCATAAGCAACCTTACCAATTCACCTCAAAATCTGTTATGGGCCCACATAATGGGGACTAAGCTTCTCTTTCTTACCAAAACTCAGTACACCCTTCATAAGAAAGATTTTGAAGCAGACCCAATTATCTCAAATTCAAGATCTCTTCTCCTCACATTGGCATAGGACTTTTGTCGACTTTGAGCCGTTTTCAACCTTTCCCTAATAAGTCAAACTTTATACATAGCCTCATGTACCAACTCAGGACCTATTAAGGCGACTTCACCAACCTCAAACCAACCTATAGGAGATCTACACCTCTTACCATAAAGGGCCTCAAATGGAACTATTCCAATACTTGAGTGATAGGTATAATTGTAAGCAAACTCAATCAAAGGCAAGTGATCATCCCAATTACCCTTGAAGTCAATCACACATGCTCTTAATATATCTTCCAAAGTTTGGATTGTACGCTCCGCTTTCCCATCAGTTTGTGGATGAAAAGCCGTACTAAGCTTAATATGAGTACCAAGAACCTTTTGGAAAGATTTCCAAAACTAAGAGGTGAATTGGGTACCACGATCGGAGATAATGGATAAGGGAACTCCATGCAACCTCACCATCTCCCTCAAATACAACTTATCATAGTCCTCCACTGAATAAGACACCTTGACGGGGTTGAAATGGGCTGATTTCATCATTCGGTCTATAATAACTCAAATCGAGTCATGTTGTCGCCAGGTGCGTGGTAAACAAACAATAAAGTCCATATTCATATCTTCCCACTTCCAAGTAAGAATGCTAATATCTTGAGACAAACCTCCCGTATTTTGATTCCAACTTTCACTTGTGGGAAATAAGGACACTTAGCCAAAAATCCGTAATATTCTTCTTCATCCCATTCCACCAATAGATCTCCAACAAGTCACACTACATCTTGGTGGCTTCCAGGTGAATAGAATATCGAGAATTATGGGCTTCTAATAAAATCTATTCTTTCAAGTCATCAACATTAGGAATGCACAAACGACCTTGATATCAAAGCACACCATCTCCCCCTTGGGAGAAAGCCTCAACAGACTTTTTAAGCACTACTTCTTTTAATTCAACCAAAGTCAAATCAAGGCCTTGTTTAACTTTCACATCCACCACAAAGGATAATTCTGAACCATTATGAACCATGACACTACCCTTGGTAGAGTCAGCTAGTCGAACACCCAATCGGGCCAATCTATGAACAACTCAAACCAACTCTTTCTTATCATCCTCTATATTACCCATCGATAGTCAACTAAGAGCATCCACCACCACATTCTCCTTACCGGGGTGATAGAGAACACTCATGTCATAGTCCTTCAATAATTCAAGCCACCTCCTTTGGCGAAGATTCAAATCCTTCTGATTAAACACATATTGCAAACACATGTGGCCGGTAAAAACATCCACATGGACACCATACAAGTAGTGCCTCCAAATATTGAGAGCAAACACAACAGCTGCTAATTCGAGGTCATGGGTAGGATAATTCTTTTCATGAATCTTGAGTTTTCATGAAGCATAGGCAATGACTTTCTCATTTTGCATAAAGACACACCCTAACCCAATTCTAGAGGCATCACAAGAAACCACAAAGCCATTTTTCCCTTCCGATAAAGTCAACATCGAAGCAGAAGTAAGTCTATCCTTCAACTCTTGAAAACTCTTTTCATATGCTTCTGACCATATTTACTTAACCTTTTTTTTAGTCAATGCCGTCATTCTACCAACTTAAGGATGTGGCTCACATATGGTTCACGCAGTGGAAAGTAAACATGGGTGAAAATGCCACTCCTGTTACATGAGAGTGTTTTACCTGAGCTTTTCTGGACAGGTTCTTCCCAAGAGAGTTGAGGGAGGCTAAGGCTCATGAATTCATGAATTTGAGACAAGATTCTATGTTGGTCCAAGAGTATGGACTCAAGTTCATCCAACTCTCTAAGTATGCTCTACATATGGTTGTCGATCCCAGGTACATATGCGTAAGTTTCTATTTAGGGTATCTGACTTGGTGAGAACAGAGTGCAGAAACGTGATGTTGTTAGAGAATATGACTATCTCTAGGCTCATAACTCATGCTCAGCAGGTTGAGGGAGATAAGCTTAGAGAACAGCCTAAGGACAACAAGAAGGCTAGGACATGCAACTATGAGTACTCTCAGCAGAAATCGGGTGGTAGAAATCTTCAGCTCCAGCACCTTCGTCTGCTAGTGTTCCATCCTCCGGGTCTCTATAGGATCCGAAAGGTAGGGAATCAAGCTCTAAGTCACAGGGAAGTGTTTTCGTTACTAAAACCTACCCAACTTGTCCAAAGTGTGGTAAGAACCATTCGGGTGAGTGTCTTGCAGGAAATGATAGATGCTTTGGGTGTGGTCAGACTGGTCACAGATTGAGGGGTTGCCCTTCTTCTAAATAGGGTCAGGGAGGTAATAATAGTACGGCCCAGTCTACAGCTTCAACAGCACCAACAAGTCGCCCAACTTAGCAGGGTACTACATCTGGTACAAGTGGCGGTCAATGCTAGAATAGGTTGTATGCTCTCTAGGCTCGCCAGGATCAGGAAGATTCTCCTGATGTGATTACTGGTACGTTGCGAGTCTTTCATTGATACCAAGTTTGTCACGACCCGAGTCTACACCCTGGACGTGGTTGGCCCTCAAGAACCACTGCTGGTCCCCAAGCGAACCCTCATCATGGATGACTACAAGCGGAAGACTAACTTAAGCATGCAAAAGCTTAAAAACTGAATATAATTCATGTAACTCAAATACAAATAAACATTGATATTGCTTAAGAATAGTTACATTACTATGAGATTGGATTGTAGAGTCTAATCTCAATCTAACTAATGAAAGCATGACTATATAGTGAAAACACCGTCTCAAGTACAAAAGCAAAAAGAGTAAACATAAAGAGTTATATTATTATTACACATAATATTATTCTATAATCTTTTCATGATACTCCCTATATTCCCTATTAAGCGTAATTGTTGAGCAATGCACAACTATGAAGAAAAATAATTAAGGACATACTTTAAATCATAATTTCAACTATTAATTTTTGTGAAATTATAAATATAACTTTGTAAGTAGTAAACTCATCTCCTAGAAAATATAAAACTTCAATAGAGTAAAGGGAAACTATGGGAAATTTTTTGAATCATCTATCTTGAACTTTGAATAATTTAACTATTTTAAACAATTAAAAAAGGTTCAAAAATCCAGCTAATGTGGAATAGAATGAGTATCATGTTTCATGTTCTTGAATCAAATCACATTCTTCTTCCAAAAAAACAACTTATGTGTTTCGAATATTAACTTCTAAAGTAGATTGTGATTTATTCATGAAAATATGTATAAATATGGGTTAATCTATTTTTAACTCAATCCATTGGTCACCTAGTTCATTTTTATTTATTTTTTAGGGTAAGGAAATATGAAATGGCGGAGACGATTACATGGTGAAAGATTGAATCCTCACCACGTGAAAATTTATATAAACAATCAACTAAGGAATTAAGCTACTATGATTTCTTTGGATGAGAAATCAAACGAAAAACCTAGTTGTTGGGATTTAAGACATTAATATCATCATATATATTCACAAATTACAATATAACTACTCCAAGCGTTTGTAAGATTTTGCTCTTGTGAGTATAAGATTATTTAAAAATTAAGAAGCAAAAAGATATAGAGTAGGTTTCTTTTTCTAAGTTACTATCTACAAGCGATGATTAACATTTTTCTATTGTGTATTAATGCAACAAAAACAACCTTAAAAATGAGTTAATCTCCCTGATGAACCTAGACATAGAATTATTCAGAGGCAATTTTTTTATTGCCTATAAATCTCATATAAGAAATGATACTTTAAAAAAAATCTCCTTGAAGCATATTTAATTAAGGATAGGAGAGGTGGTACCTTTATTTCTAAAGCCATCAAATGTAGTAGAGGCTGTTTACGGTTACACAAGATGAAAAATATTGTTGCACTTGTTTAGTGGTGAATGGGTAAAATAATCTATCGAAAGTTGAAATGAAAACTATGATAATTCAGTAAAAAATTCACAAGTACAAGAGTTGGGTAAAAGGGGATGCTATTTAAATTTCTTTTATAAGTTTAGGACTTATTTTTTGTATGCATTTGTAAGTTTAAAATTATATGCATTTATAAGTTTAAAACATATAGTTTTACATTGAAAAGCATATTCAGTCTTTTGATTATACATAGGGTGATGCTACCTCCTATTATTTCTTAAGATCTAGATGATTTAAAAATAATTATTTTACTAAAGATGAATAGATACCTCTTTGTAGATTGAGAATACTAGATCTTATCCCCGTTACTTATTAATAAATTTAGCATTTATTGTAGGTTAAAAGGGATTTCTTGAAATAACTAAACTCAGAAAAAACAAAAAAATATTAGCATGGAAATCGATTTTTCATTGACCAACCAGAATTGTCTTCCAGGATCTATAATTGCCTCAAAATGTCCAGCATATATATATATATATATATATATTATTGGACCTTTTGAATAACACCCAAGAATATCTTATGAAAATTGAACATTTTCGTAGCGAAGATATAAAACTAATATTGGGCATTTTAGAAAAATATTTCGCTGTTAATTTAGAAAAAATTAAGTTATATATATATATATATCAATTTTTTTCATGTGTAAATTTTATTAAGGAACTATGTTGAATCATTTGCAGAAGGTAGTTCATTCAAACGTGACTCTATAATCTAAAAAAATCAAGTCATCTAAGGATAGAATCAAAACATGAATCAGTCAACATTATTACATAAAGAAAAAAGATAGTGAATAGAAAGAACTTACACCTTGGTGACCCATTGATTTAATTTTTGAAAAATCTATGGAGAAGATCAGGGTGAAAATGAATTTTGTCATCGCCACAGACGTCCTCCTCTTCACTAATATGAGTTCTCTTTATATCAACCGCAGATGGAAGGCATAAACTATGATGTGAATGAGACTAGTAGTACACAACTATATATATGAAATAAAAACGGGAATCTAGGGTTTCTTGAATATTCTACTAACTAGTAAATGGGCCCGCGCGTCGCGCGGTTAGATTATTTTTCTTTAAAATTTTTTAGAATAGAACTTTTCTTGTATTTTGATGTTATAGCATTTTTATATAAATCTATTTTCAAGAGTATAGAGGTTATTCAATTGTAGTTTACCATTTGTTTTATTAAAAGAAAAGGCAAAATTACAAATCATAACACTATTTTCTCCTAGTTTACATAATTTCATTTTACATATTCATTAATTTGCTTTTGAAATTTTACAATGGTTAGTTTAGTTTTATCATCTATATGCATGGATACATAGTGTCTTTAATTAGAGAGTCAAATAAATATTTTTCTCAATTTTCTTCTTTGCAAATTTCGTTAGTA